>JAHPZR010035185.1:10000-32013 GCA_019787425.1 Platygyra sinensis
ACTGTATGTTGCAGGTAGACTCGCTGCCAATGAAAACCATACTTCGTGGTTCTTAATTTTTGTTAAAAGTACCGATGGCAGTGTTAATGTTGCTGTTTGACAGTTTTACAGTTTTAACACCTACTGCTACGTGTGAATGCACTTTTTTATTGTATTATAGAATTCTTATTCAAGGCACGGGCTCCTGTTCAAGGGGATAAGACTCATCCTCTAATTTTTATTCTGAGCATAACGAATTTTATAGCATATAATATTTACAAAGATACCAAATTCTAATATTAATTTATTACAAATTTTATTTTATTATTTCCATTATAATACAGTATACAGTGTATGTTGTAGCATAACGAGCCAGACGTTCTTAGCAACCAAAAAACAGACCTTGGATCCCGTGGAGATGAAAAACTTTTAGTTCTACATCTCCACGGGATAGCAGTGGCTTGTAACATTCCAGTGTAATCATATCCCCGACAGTGATCGTTTGTGCTCCACGAAACGCGTCATGTGTACAGACACTTTGAAAATCAGTTTATTTTAATCAGTCAGAAATTCTCAAAAATTATTGCAACGAGATTTTCAAAAACCTCTCAAGAGGTTACGTTCACTGGGCGATTACTATGCGTGATAGAAATCACGAGCTCATAATCTTATTGTTTTCAAGTAATGCGAAGCGATTCTGGAAACTACACGACGGAAAAATCACTATCACGAGTTTGTTACATATCCAGAAGTACTCAGCAACTGTGCTGCATGGACTTCAGACTGGGTGAACCAGAACCCACCACAGCATGTTCCTATAATGCCACGCACGACGAAAAAAAACTTTGACGATTTTGTTACATATCTTGAAGCAGTCAGCAACTGCATTGCATGGACTACAGCCTGGGTAAACCAGAAAGGATATTTAACGTGTTCCTATAATGTCACGAAATGTCACGGAAAAATCACTATGACGATTTTGTTACATATCTCGAATTACTCGTGGGCCTGGGTGAACCTGAAAGGATATGTAACATGTTCCTATAATGTACATCACGCAAGTCGGAAAAATAACATTGACGATTTTGTTACATATCTTGAAGCACTCATCAGCAACTTTATTGCATGGTCTTCAGCCTGGGTGAACCAGAAAATACGTCAAAATACTACGTGGACGTTAGCGTGGGCAAACCAGAGAGTATTTATAATATGTACCTATACGGATTTTCTATGTATCCGACATAATTGTCTTTCAGAAATTAAAAACTAGTGTACGATGGACTCAGTATAGGGTCTAACTCACAAATGAAAATAGTGATTTTTAGTACCTATCTAGTCCCCATACAATCTAAAAACATGACAATCCGTGTAAGTTATGATATAAATAAAAGATTAATCTAATGATATAACTTGGTACCTTCGTCTTCTTGTCTTGATTCGATGCTCTACGAGGTTGGTCACGGCTAGCGCTAGCTGAAGACACTTTCTGGTTCTCTCTGTCGTTCTCAGGTGATTGAATTCATGTACAAGCCAATCGCGGTTGTCGGTTTTGTTTGGTTTTCAACAACTGTTTAATGGTTTCAGCAACAATGGATCCAAACGTATATCCAGGGGCAGCTTCTTTATTGTTCTTCCCGCGAAAAGAAAACCAGCGCGCCTTCTTTAACTCCGCGAGGAAAATTCAACTGAAAACTGGATCAATTTCGCACAAATGCGTCGGGAGAAAACACCATATCTTCTAATTCGGGTCAGGCAAATCTCGTTTTGTGCCCGTTTTCAATCGAAGTCGAAGTCTCTATTATGTATAAGCGAACAATGTTCCCGCGTTGTGAAAATTTATTATAAAAAAATAAATTATGCGGCCAGATCATATCCGAAAATTACCAGGTTACTTATCAGTTTTTTTATTGAAAGCAATTATCGCAAACCACAATAGAACCGCAAAATTCTTGCGATGACAGCAACCTGACAGATAAATGACGTCACGCCATAGCAACCGGACCTGGACCTTCCTTCTGCATGAATTTTTTTTTTCTTTACCTTCTTCTTTGCATGAATTTTTTTTCTTGGCAATTTCCCTTGCATGGATTTTTTTTTGGTTTTTTTCCCCACCCCCCCCCCCCATCACTTTTCTAATGGTCCGTCCCTAACTGGGCCTGCGTGGTCCCAGCATGTAATGAATCTAGAGCCCAGTCCTAACGGCATGGTACCACCCAGGAGGGAGGGGGTGACTCTATTGTTTTCGAGTATCTGTCAGAGACCGACTCATCACTGCCAGTGTGACGTCACATAGCAACAAGTCGAAGCTTCGCTCGGCTTGCCCAGATTTGGCGTCGGGACTCCATTGAATTCAAAGAAAAAGAGGATAATACAAGCTATTATTGCGCTATTATTCACTAATTTGGCATAAATGTGCAAGCTTTGTAGTGGATATTGTCTGTGAGTACAACTGTTTGTTGTTTTGTGTGCGTTTTTTGTTCCAAATTTTATTGAAAACAAATCGGGTCAAGTGGGGTTACCGCCATCTTGACTTCCGGTCAAGTAAAGGCCACCCAAAACGCCCGCCGTTTTCTCTTCAAGTTTTCAACAGAAGTACCTCATAATAGGAGGTTTTGTTCCTTTTGATATAACTTTCAAGCCATTGTTAGTTTTTCTCAATGCGATGAGCCATTTTGCTCAACAATCCTTTTGAGTGCGAGGGCGTACATGCAGGTACATGTCGGTTTGATTTCTCGCGTGTTAAACTTTGTTCGATTGGTGAAAGGTCAAGAGTGTCTATGTTTACCAGCTGTTAGCTGGTTGAAAGCTTGTGTTTTTAAATTTTGTGGGGTAGATGACTGCCTGTGTGCTCCTGAAGGGCTAACCTTCAGAATACCCGGCCACGATTGCGTGACATTAAATGCCTGCTCCCGTAGTCCCGCAGTCAATAAATATTTGCATATGGAAACAAACGAGAAAAACTTAATGTATACACGAAACAAGCGTGCTACACATGAATATACCTAGTTCTAAATCCATCAGCCGAAACAAGCGCGTTACACATGAAAAGACTTCGTTCTATAATCCATGAGCCGAAACCCGGAGTTTTAATATTCATTTTATCCACTGCGGGACTGCGGGAGCAATAGTTTTACTCGTCTTACTTTCATAGCAATAGTTTTACTCGTCTTACGTTCATCAACCCATAAAATGGCGATACTCATCGTTACGTCTCCTATTGTCATTAATGTGCCAACCAGAGGTTTATTGGTTCTCGAAACAAAGGATTCTTTTGTTCTGTGGTTGGCAAAATTTAAATATCAAAAGACTTGTTTGTAAACAGTGAATATCGCTATACAACATCACTGCGGGACTACGGGAGCAAGCGTTCAATGTCACGCAATCGTGGCCGGGTATTCTGAAGTCGCTCTCCAAATGCCATTCCATTAACTTTGAAGGGATTGTTGAGACGAACCATAAGTACTGAAGGCTTAATTCTCAGCACAGAGCAAACTTAATATACCATGTACCAAACCTCCTATTCTGGGATCAGGACATCTCCGCATTTCTGCGTGGGCTCCGGAAAAACGTTGTCAAGCCATTAAACTTTGTCGACGTCTCAGGCACTTGTTAGTATGTTTCTACTCAAAATATGAGGCTTTCGAATAACTTATCCTACCGAAAATTACTGCAAAGAAGTCTTTCATATATTTTGATCCTGGGTAACATTGAACAAAGTAATCGAATCATCAAAAAGGTAGAAATTTCCACATTTCATTCAGTTAACGAACCAAAAAATTTGGCCGCCATATCGAAAGTCACCGATGTATGACGTGACGTCACACTGGTAGTTATGACTAAACCACTGACTTGCCTGGAGACACCCCCTCCCTCCTGGTACCACCACATTATTGTTCAACGTAAGGTATTCTGTTTAAGGGGAAGGAGATTCTGTAATTAAACGGTTTAAACCTTCTTTTACAGTAAGCGACGCTTAGCTCAAGCCTGCTTAGAACACTCGATCCGGCTTTTACAGGGTTCGTTGGGGCGGTTACCAAGGAAATGCTTATTCACGTTATTTAGTCAAACCTTTACACATGTACATCTACAAGGTTTATCGTTAAATTTTAGGAGATCGAACCGTTGCGGTGATTCGTCTTCAGTATTTTTTCAAACTTTACTGAATTCTAGCTGCTTTCAGCTCAGTGCGAAAGCGTTTCACTGCCACTCATTGTCTGAATAAGTTAGAGTGAAAAAGGAGTTTTACTTTTTTGGGCTTTGGTTTTCGTAGTAAGGTATGTATGCTAATATTTTATAATTATAAAATCAATAATTTCTCCACTTGTTTTTCTTTTCAGTTTGTCCAGTTGGCAAATATGGCGTGAACTGTTCGCTTAGCTGCAAATGTCCTCGTTTGGCAATATGTGATCCGTACACAGCTGAGTGTTTCTGTAAACCCGGCCTTCAAGGAACAACTTGTCGACAGGGTGAGCGCTAAACAGTAGAGTTGATTGCCAGTGGCTCTTAGGAAAAGTGAGTCTCCTTCCGTCCAATCAGGTCCCAGTTAGTTGCACCACTTATAAGAAGCTTCCCACAAGTGTTCAGTAACTCAGTAGACTAGGAGATAAACATACTAGTTCAATAAATACCGGGAATATAACACAATGATTATACGCTAAATACCATCATCTGACAACAACAGATAATACAGTGTCCTTGGGTTAACACCCACCTATAGCAAACTGGTGTTTAAGAGCCTGAGAGCTAGTATTTTAACAGCTGGCTTTATGTAACCTAGCCTGGTGAAAATTGACCCAGGTTCTAAATTGGAAGTTTTGAATAGGTTGCAGTGTACTATCAAGTGTAAAAGCCTGAAATAAATCAGGGGCAGGGGTATGTTTGAAACACAAAAGGGAAAAATGAAAAAAAATACCATTTCATATAATTTTGACACCTAGTCAGGGGATCTACAGTAGTCTGCACAGTATGCTGCCGCATTGCATTTCTTTAGAATGTTTTACTTTAATAGGGAGGGACCACTTTGGTTTTGACATGCAGTAAGCTAACCTTTTTCAATCAAGACTATAAGAGCCT
Organism: Platygyra sinensis; assembly: GCA_019787425.1. Lineage (NCBI taxonomy): Eukaryota > Metazoa > Cnidaria > Anthozoa > Scleractinia > Merulinidae > Platygyra > Platygyra sinensis. The sequence continues at coordinate 15,053 of JAHPZR010035185.1, forward strand.
ATTAAAGACAACCTGAATTGCCTAAATTTTCCGAAGAGATGAAATTTCAGCAACCCATCTAACTAAAATTACTGACATCACAGACTGTAGTATACCTGCCAACTTTTTCTGAGATATAAGCTTCAATGAGATTTTCATCCTGGGAGTGCTGGGATTTTTGAAGATGACACGATCATTTCCGAAGGTTTCCAAAGAAGTCCGAAGTCTTCCGAAGACGTCCAAAGTCTTCTGAAGTCTTAGGATGCGATAAACACGAGCTTGCTCCCAGTGCTTTTCACTTCAAAAATCAGAGATCGCGAGGAAGGTAATGTCATTTGTTCATTTTACACAATTGGTTTTCATTCCTTACATGGGTCTGAGTTAACATATTTTTGGAAATTGTGTCAAGCAAGACAGCAACAACTCACATTTTTTCAATTAGGTGTGAGAAATTGGCCCGCAAGCGTGAGTTGGCGTGAGATCGAAGTTTTCAACCTCCAGGCGTGAGACTCACACCTAAGGCATGAGAGTTGGCAGGTATACTGTAGACAACATAACTATTGTTTTGTTTGCTTAATTTGAATTTACCATCAAAATACTGACTTACATGTAAACCAAAGCATACTAGGCAAATGGGCTGGGGTGGGTGCACTGCTCTCCACTAAAATTTACACAGTACTGAAAGCATGAGCATTGAATTGCATTGGGATACATTGGAAAACATCCCCAGTTCTTATGTCTCATGAAACTGTGTTAATTTCAAAGTCATCAGACTAATTTTAATGTGTCTTGGCTAGACATATATACAAGACATACTGTACCTTAAAGAAGGTAGGCTATACAATAGGCATCAAAACCTTTTGGAATGTCCTCCGCCAAGTATTACTACCCCAATCATGAGCTGTTTTGCCTAAAATATTTCATAATTTTTAAACTGGGAGTGTGTGTGTGTGTGTGGGGGGGGGGGGGGGGAGAGGAAGGGGGGAGGGGGGGCAGGGGACGACAGCCCACTTGCTTCCCAGTCCATACACCTACACGTTCAAACTAAAAGACACATACAGTTTGAAAAGTATGGTTAATAATGAGACAGTTTATATCAACTGTGGCGTCCAGATCTTATACTGCTGAATTCGAATGTCTTTTGACTGAGGCAATGAACAGTCTGAAGCACTTGCAATAAACATATCTACACGCTTATCTCATAGAAGCTTTGGATTATGTGCTATTTAAATCACTTTTGTTTTCAAATTCCTGTTTTAAGAATCCTTAGTGCTGCAGATTTACATGTTAGATCTTTGCAGATTTAGATCTTTCTAATTTTTGCTGCAAGGTACTTCATTTTTAGACCCTAACAAAGATCAACAAAGCTGCAAAAAATTACAACCCTATAAAAAGTTATATGAAACAACAGGCTGCAGTTTCTGTCTATGATATAAGCCCTCTCTTTAGAGGTTCCCGATCTGTATTAATCTTTTACAGATATCTGCTTAATGGAAATACTCTAAAGAAGAAAGCCGATGTTCTGATTAAACTCAAGCACTATAATTATGTGTGTAGATTTAAAGCAATATACTTTAATGAATAGATAAGTCATTATTACATGGATTAAGCCTAGCTGTCAAATAATCTTAACTGTCATGTGTCCTCTTTACATCCGAAGTGCAATAATCTTTTAAAACTCAACAACGGCCAGGAAGCCTAGAGAGCTTACATAATGCTTAAATATTTCCTTTAAAGTGATGCTAAATGCAATATTAACAAGGCAGATGGTTGGTATTGAAATTCTATGCAAATGACTTTCACTTATTGAATTTTAAACAAAACCGTCTTTGTGCGTTCGATTTGTACTTAAATAAGGACATAAATTTTCCATTCTGTACTCAGCCTAATTTACCATTCCGGCAATTTGGTTGAAAGCTGTCTCGACCGTCATTCATGAATATGTTTTTTTTTTTAATTTTCAGTTTTCAAGCGAAACCATTAAAATCTTTCACATTGTGATTATAGGCAAACTATAATGCAAGTTTTGATTTCTTGATATTAAAGATCAAAAATTTTAATTGTTAATTTTCTTAGAAACCTTTCGGGAATCTATGATATTTAAAACGTAAAGACTCGGAGCTTCCAACAGGCAATAAATTACTGCCAATCTCTAAACTTGTTTATTAGGCTTATGTTACAATCATTTATGAAAGCACAAATTTGTCAAGTAAGCTTGAATAGTCTGAAAAGCCGACAAAAAGCATGCATGAAAAAAGACGTCTTCGGGTAGGGTTTCACTGATTTTATTAAAATCTTGGAAAAAATGAGAGGTGCTTATTTGTGTGACAGCTTGTTCATATCTCCAAGATGTTAATTTCCCGCGAAAGGATTCTTCTGTTATTGATTCGCTTGTAAATGTCACTTCGTATGAACGCTGTATTTCAGTCATTTTCGTGTGTCATCGGAGCAAATTCTTCCTGGGTCATGATTTTATTGATCTTTTCAAGTAAAATAAATTATTTTCCTGGAGCAAACCGGAAACAGCCGGACAAAAAGATTAGCATGCGACCATCGAGAATCTTTACCCATTGTCGCTCGATCGATCATGCATTTGCATGAAGATCGAACGATCGTGTTCGCGAAATTCTCTCTAGAGATCACAAAAGACTCGATCAATGGAAGCGCATTAAAAACTTTCATTCCACTTTCAATGTGCCATGATTCTCGGAAATGGCCCAGAAATCATCAACAATAATTAGATCTCGAACAACTTGTTATTGGCGGCGAACCGGCAAAATACCCCTCAAAGATTCGATCCAGGGATTCGTACATGCTAAAGCGCGCAACCTCAAATTATTTATTGCCATAATTCTACTCTACCTGGACTTTGTCGACTTCTTTGGCCTCTTCAGAATTGGTGTCGGCTAAGGTTTCGTCTGTTAAGTGGTTTTGCTTTAGGTGATCTTGACCTGGCGGTAAATCGGGCTGTGTGTCTGAACATTCGATCTTTGATTTCTTTGAAATTTCTTCGTCGCCGTTCTCGAGCTCTTTTCTCTTCTTTGACGGTATTTCCGGATTCGACATTTGCGCAGCAGTAAAATTTTGGGAAAGAAGTGTAAAGTTCAGAGAGATTCCCCTTTCCCTTTGTATACCGCCGCCAAATAAAGAACTGTAGTGAATGAAATTTATTTATGAGCTTGGTGGAGGAGGAATAGGGAGTAGTAGTACCCAGTCCCAAGCACATCGCGTGGTCTCACGTCAGTCAGGAAAAACACTGCACGCTCGCGATAAAAGATTTTTTTCTTCCCAGTTTTTTTTAAAGACGATGTTAAAGTTATTTTTGCCCCTTCTGACACTTCTAAGTTAAAACTGGAGGATTCTGGAGTTAATTTAAGGACGTTCGCGCCCAAAACCTTCCCACGCACAGATTTTTTTAAAACTTTGACTACAGGTAGAAAGCGATAAGATTACATCAAAAACGTAAAAAAAATCGGGGGTCACCGAACTCGTTTTGAAGATAAGGCGCAGCTCAGAACATAGCATTTCTAGAATTTCCAGTCATTCGAGACAATTCTTGCCGGATTCATTACCATCAGCATATATTTAAGTTGAAGAATCATATCTAAGTTATGTGTGTTTAAAACAGCATGTATGGGCCTATTTGATAGATCTTTGCTACATATGTCATTAAATCAGCTAGAATTAGCCTTAAAAAATACAACTTCTAAGTTACGCACACCTGTATCCAGGTACCAATTCGACCCTATTTGAATAGTATATGAGAAATAATTAAAACTTCCCACGTACAGATTTTTTTTTTGTTTTTTAGTATAATGGAAAGAATCAGAAAAGGAAGTGATCTGCCGAAAAAACTGAGTGGGGGTCACCGAGCATCCAACAAAAATATTCGCACACAAAGTTAACGCAAAGGTCATCAGCCCTATATTTTGTTGAGTTTTTGACTCCGTGCGCGCGCTTGAAAATGACGTGGCACGCGCGTGACCAATGAATAGCGTGCGCACTAGAGATGCGCAGTAGCAATGGGCGCGAACGTACTTAATGAGGAACAAGCCATTTTCAGTACATCCAACCCGCAAACCCGAGCGAGTCCCAGGCGGCAGGCAAAATATTTAAAACAACAATACACACTCGAACACCAACACACGGTCTGGTCAATACCTAATGCATGCGCAAAGCCATGTCACCTGTGCAGTGTCAGCCATGGACAGCTGTTTCGGCCTTGTTAGGCCTCATCAGCATGGCACCGATAGTCGTCAGGCAGAAAATAGGACCAATTATTTACAATAAAAGTGTTCCCGACGTTAAGGTCGCAATCACGGACCTTCTTCAGGGGAAGTGAAAGAAAAATCTACACAAAAGCGAAGATATAAACAAGACGCTGATTCAAATTCAATGTATGTGTCATTTTTTTCTATTTTGCCTTCACTACACAACCGAACACATGCAAAGGTTGAGGCATGGACGCGTTTGTCAGCCAGGCCCAAGATCTGTTTAATTATGACAATAAACTTACAACAAAGTGGATAATAGATACATCGAGTAACGTCCTACATGCGCCAAAGCCGGACACGTAAACCCCGAAAAACCCCTTGTTAGGAAAAATAGGGACCGTGCACCCTCGCCAAATGCAGTGGCGCCACCTTTGGGGCTTAAAGGTTGATTTCTAAACGACAGAATGGAAAGACAATTTATATGACATTAATTACACAACAAAATAAACCTTATGAGAAAGTGCTAGTGGCAAGGCTGACCGTAGAATCACAAGTTTCACAACCGTCTCTTTTTACGAACATACTTCCCATGAGCCCTCGCGTACTACGCTCGCACCCAGTTCTCTGTTCCGTGTCGGCAAAATATTTATTTATGTCAATATTGATTACACAAAATACATTGTTAGCGAGAGTCAAGTGTGAATACTCCTTGGGGAGTAATGCTCCGTCGTCTCGGTTGAGTGGGTCTTTCGCGCAATTAATCTCCCAATTGCAAGCCTCCAGAATCTTCCTTTGGTGCCAGTTATTATTAGTCCTGAGAATTGTAATATATTCTATGTACCTGCAATGCACATGAATATATAAGGATGAGATATGGAGGGCTGAAAATGGGTGCCGTGAAGGGCTGGCACCGCGTCATGCCTGGGGATGGGGAGGGGTGGGTTTGCTAACGAACAAGTAATGTCGTAGGGTAGAATGTGTACAACCAGAGTGTACAACGGAGGGAAACATGTTAATATATACAGCGCAGAGAATTGTGGTATATCTATTGTTATTATAATTTTCATTTATTATTTCCGGTACTAAGAATACTTCTCTTCTTTCTCTGATATACAGTCGACTAATTGAGACATGCACCTGTTTATAAATAAACAAAAGATGTGTGCTTACTTTACAGTCAGGTACTGATTGGCTAACTGTAAGCCTGCGGACGATGCGATAATTTCGGGCGAAAGTTTACTTCAAGAGCAGACAAGCCCTTGGCTACCAAGGGGCTCGTCTGCTCTTGAAATAAACTTCCACCCAAAAATATCCCTTGCCCGAAAATATCTCATAGCCTTTCAGTCTCCGAGGATGTAGAGAACCTTAAAATTCTACAAAAACTATTTTCCGAGCACCATACCCATATAGGAATAAGAAAACCCATGAACTGATTTTGTCGTGTTTATTCGGTTAAAAGAGACATGCAGCCCTTGTTTATAGCGTCCTTCTTTCATCTTGGACATCACTGTTAAGGGATTGATCACACAGCGGTCAAACGGGACGCGCGTGCGCAGTTCCCCCCAAAACTTTCGCTTAACAAAGTCTTAAATTTTCGAAAATTTTCGCTTTCAAGCCCGAAGTTAAGACAGTCGCTGAAAAGTTAAGCTTTAAACTTCGCATATGACCAGGACATTTAGTGATGGACATCTTTAAGTCCTCCCAGCTTGTAATTTTCTCTCACAGTACTATTTTTATAACATTTTCCTACAGAAGTCTTGCAGGTTTTCTTTTCAAACTCTTACGAAGTTCGAGGCGGCGAAAAACGGAAGTGGCGTTCGATTTTTGCGTTTGACCGCTATGTGGGGATTGATACCAAAATAGTATCCGCTGACCAGTATCACATGGCCATATCGCGGGCTCAAGTTTTTTGCTCAAGTTTTTTGGCACGTCAGGAGAACTTCTTGTAAACAGGGCTTAGTGGTCTGGAAGCAGGTTAACCCGAAGCCAGGATCAAAAGCTATCCACTAAAGATGGCCGGCTGCTCAGTCTATTTAGCAACTGGCTCCTGATTTAGCCAATTAAGGTTATTTTATTTCGGGCAGCCATGTGCTATTTTTTATTTTAACTTATTTTTGTTCATTTAATTTAATTTAATTTAATCCATAGCTGAGCACAAATAAAGCTACTGTTGTTGTTTTGTTGACTCTTGTATACAGATATTTTTTCACTCTTTATTTTTTTATTCACACTCAAAATAGAAAGCCAAACCGATATGAAGGAAAAATCACTGTAAAGTTACCAAAATCAAAATTATCGCTAATCTTATTTCGCTGTTGAAAGAGGTGGGAGATTGTCTGAGGTGAGGTTGACTGTAGTTTGTTGCTAACAATACATTAGTTGGCTGTATAGCAACATAACACCCTCCCATTCCGAGCGAGGCCGTCAGATAATTTATTTACTAAGATTGTTCTCTTTTGAAAGCTAAGAATCAGCCCACTCGAAACTACAGAAGCTTTCACAGTTGTTTCCTAAATATTCGTTAAGAGCTCCTTTCCACATCTTCACGGCAGCAGTCACTTCACAGTTGCGGTAGGAACAGGTCAGCGGGTAAATGTACAGCTTTACTTTAGCTTAGGCAATCCATCGTGCCCTGAGGAGCTTAAGCTTACGCATGCCAGGTAGGTGGTTATTTGCGTAAGTTGATGGTAAACAAGTGGTCGTCGTTAAAGGGTGCTTTTTCTTCTGGAGTCTCTGAAACGACAATTCAAGAGATAAACCAATTTTAACTGCTGCCTTTGATTCAAGCCATGCGAGTCAAAGTTACTACGGCGCTAGGTATCTTTGGATGCGGTGCCTAATATCGATTGACGGGATTCGTGGAACGGTATACTCACACTCCACTTCTTTCTCAACTTCAGTTTTTAAAGATCTGTCGTTCTGATTCAAAGTTCAATGTCAGTGATGTCACAAACTTACTCTCTCTGCATTCGGGTCCAGTCCATCCAGGCCTACACTTGCATTTTCCGGTCAGTGGATCACACTGACCTCCCTGACCACAAGAGCAATCCAGCTTACATCCGGGACCATACTTGTCACTGCAGTCTAAGTTTAAGTAGATTTATTAGTAAGTGCTAAGGACTAAAATTTTTTATGGTAACATCCTACGATAATTTAATTAGTTGTAAACTCGATATTTAACACGGCCACATCAGCTCACCGTTATTTCCATTATGATCACGATCATGATTACAATCATCATCATCATCATCATCATCATCATCATCATCACTATCACTATCATTACCATTATCGTTATCGTTACAGTTATCGTTATCGTTATGGTTATCGTTACTGTATTGTTATCATTATCGTTGTAAGTAATCACCTCGTCTACAATCGGGCCCATTCTTCCCTGATTGACACTCGCACCATCCTGTCTTGGGGTCACACAAAGATGAGTTGGCGCATGCGCAGTGGTTTAAACAGTCGAAGCCATACCGTCCAACAGGACATTCTGAAACGCAAAGTGAAGCAATAACTATCAGCCGCAAATATCAAATTAAAGCAGTCAGCACTAAAAGAGTAAGATGGTAAATTTTCCATGTGTTGGGGGTCATTTACTAAAAATGTTTTGTCTTTGCAAAGAAAAACTGAATTAATTATAAACCGCTCAAATTGTTATTGAACGCTAGCATTATTTCAGCCAAACCGCTAACAGCAATAGAATATTACATACCTTTACTACAGTCTCTTCCAGTCCACCCCTCTGTGCAATGACATTCCCCGGATGCTGGGTCACATGACCCTCCATTCAAACACCTACAATTCTTAGCACAGTAGATCCCATACCAGCCTGGGGGACAACCTCGTGTAGCCAGATGAAATTGATGTTAGAACAACAGAGAGAGGAAGTAGAAGGGATTGGCTCCAATGAAGAATACAAACACAAAACAACAATCAACAGCAATGTTAAAATAGAACACAAGACCAAAAATTTTTTTCTCACTATATTGACATTGGTCGCCATACCACCCCGAAGTACAAGAGCAGCAGCCAGTAATCTTATCACACCTCCCTCCGTTCTTACATTTACATCTCTGTTCACAGTTAATACCGTAGTACTTAGGAGAGCATTCTAAAAGAAAACAAACAAAAAATGAATTAAATAGTTACTAAATACTTAAAAGTTTGGTTAGTGATTTCCCTTTGGAGAATTCCACTCTTATCCCGGCTGAGTGGCGCTGAGACTGGACTTGAAAAATTCCATAGTGATGACGCTAGTCGGAAGAAAATCCTGCACTGGTACTGATTGGTTAATTCTCGTGTTTGCAATTCTACATGTAACCAATCAACGGCTAACGTGGATGTCTGCAGATTTATGTCATCAGAATTGACTTCTTGGGAGAAAAATTTTAAAGGAGAATTGAAGGACTTTATTCGGGGTTTTTAATTCCGGGTTTTTAATTTCCATTTAAATTTAAACTTAAAGTCAAGATTCTCTAACCTTTTTCGCAGTTGGTTCCAGTGTATCCCAATCCACAGTGGCATTTCCCATTCAAGTGATCACAGATGGCTTCATTTTGGCAGGTGCATTCAAACTGACAGTCTTGACCAAAAAACCCAATCGAACATTCTGTCAAACAACAGAGATTAATAATAACGGCTTAAGAGTAACTAAAATGTACTAAACTTATAAGCAGTCATGACCGATTTAAAAAGATAGGTTTTCAATATATTTTTTTAAACTGCCAAAAGACGAGCTTGATCATATTGCCAAGGCCAAATTGTTCCATAAAAATGGACCTGAAAGAGAACAAGCGCTGTCTTCAAGTGTACTGCATTTTGCTCTTGGCGCGGATAGAAGGGCTTGATCACGGGAACGAAGAGATGACAGTTTAGCAAACGACATTAATCGTTCCCTCGTCAGTTCTCAGCTGAAATTGTTCAGGAGTTGTTATTAAAAGAAACTGTGCATTGTGTTAACGTCATACGTCAGATTTCGGCAACTTTCCTTTACCTCTCTCGCAGCGCACTCCTTGGTATCCTGGATGACAGTGGCATTTCCCGTTCACGTGATCGCATAGGCCGTTATGGCAGGCGCATCTCTGCTGACAACCCACACCAAAAGTTCCGGCTGGACAAACTGACGAGAAAAATAATAAACTGAATATTATTTATACCATAATTACCACTGTGGTACCATACTGCAAGTTACGCGGACTAGTGCCGCGCAATAACACCGAGCTGAAAGAAATGCCGAGAAAAAAATGAACACTCTGTGACTCAGTGTCGAATAAGACTTCGCTCTGTGATTGCGAAATGGTTTTCGTTTTATACAGGGTATTTGTTTGTCTTTACGAACAGCCACACTAGAAGACTATTTTTTTAAAGCTTGCCGGCAAAAGATGTCACCGCTTGCCGGGCTCAGTGGAGGCTTACCATGTTCACACTTGCTTCCTATCCAGCCCACGTGACATCTACACTCTCCTGTCTTGTTGTCACACACAGAATTTTCTGAGCAAGTGCAGTTGAACATACAGTTTCGGCCGTATGTACCTTTCGGGCAGCCTAACAAAAGAAAAAATTAGATAAGCACAGTCATTTGACACTGCTTTTTGTTTTGGTAAAGTAAACAGTTCGATGCGGAAAAAGCGTATGACTGATTAAACTCTGTCCGGTGTGCGATGAGTCAAGCAGATTAATTAAGAAAGACGTCAGTTCACTTAGTAGAAGGCTCGATTTTTACTGCTGGGTTCGCTTCCGTCCTTCTTTAGAAGAGTTTGGCGGGGAGGAGGAGACTCACTTTTCCTAAGAGCCACTGGTAATCAACTCTACAGTTTAGCGCTCACCCTGTCGACAAGTTGTTCCTTGAAGGCCGGGTTTACAGAAACACTCAGCTGTGTACGGATCACATATTGCCAAACGAGGACATTTGCAGCTAAGCGAACAGTTCACGCCATATTTGCCAACTGGACAAACTAAAAAGAAAAACAAGTGGAGAAATTATTGATTTTATAATTATAAAATATTAGCATACATACCTTACTACGAAAACCAAAGCCCAAAAAAGTAAAACTCTTTTTTCACTCTAACCTATTCAGACAATGAGTGGCAGTGAAACGCTTTCGCACTGAGCTGAAAGCAGCTAGAATTCAGTAAAGTTTGAAAAAATACTGAAGACGAATCATCGCAACGGTTCGATCTCCTAAAATTTAACGATAAACCTTGTAGATGTACATGTGTAAAGGTTTGACTAAATAACGTGAATTAGCATTTCCTTGGTAACCGCCCCAACGAACCCTGTAAAAGCCGGATCGAGTTTTTTAAGCAGGCTTGAGCTAAGCGTCGCTTACTGTAAAAGAAGGTTTAAAACGTTTAATTACAGAATCTCCTTCCCCCTTAAACAGAATACCTTACGTTGAACAATAATGTGGTGGTACCAGGAGGGAGGAGGTGTCTCCAGGCAAGTCAGTGGTTTAGTCATAACTACCAGTGTGACGTCACGTCATACATCGGTGACTTTCGATATGGCGGCCAAATTTTTTGGTTCGTTAACTGAAAGAAATGTGGAAATTTTTACCTTTTTGATGATTCGATTACTTTGTTCAATGTTACCCAGGATCAAAATATATGAAAGACTTCTTTGCAGTAATTTTCGGTAGGATAAGTTATTCGAAAGCCTCATATTTTGAGTAGAAACATACTAACAAGTGCCTGAGACGTCGACAAAGTTTAATGGATTGACAACGTTTTTCCGGTGCCCACGCAGAAATGCGGAGATGTCCTGATCCCAGAATAGGAGGTTTGTTACATGGTATATTAAGTTTGCTCTGTGCTGAGAATTAAGCCTTCAGTACTTATGGTTCGTCTCAACAATCCCTTCAAAGTTAAGGGAATGGCAGTTGGAGAGCGACTTCAGAATACCCGGCCACGATTGCGTGACATTGAACGCTTGCTCCCGTAGTCCCGCAGTGTTGTTGCATAGCGATATTCACTGTTTACAAACAAGTCTTTTGATATTTAAATTTTGCCAACCACAGAACAAAAGAATCCTTTGTTTCGAGAACCAATAAACCTCTGGTTGGCACATAAATGACAATAGGAGACGTAACGATGAGTATCGCCATTTTATGGGTTGATGAACGTAAGACGAGTAAAACTATTGCTATGAAAGTAAGACGAGTAAAACTATTGCTCCCGCAGTCCCGCAGTGGATAAAACGAATATTCAAACTTCGGGTTTAGGCTCATGGATTATAGAACGAAGTCTTTTCATGTGTAACGTGCTTGTTTCGGCTGATGGATTTTAGAACTAGGTATATTCATGTGTGGCACGCTTGTTTCGTGTATACATTAAGTTTTTCTCGTTTGTTTCCATATGCAAATATTTATTGACTGCGGGACTACGGGAGCAGGCATTTAATGTAAGGCAATCGTGGCCGGGTATTCTGAAGGTTAGCTCTTCAGGAGCACACAGGCAGTCATCTACCCCACAAAATTTAAAAACACAAACTTTCAACCAGCTAACAGCTGGTAAACATAGACACTCTTGACCTAAAGTTTAACACGCGAGAAGTCAAACCGACATGTACCTGCATGTACGCCCTCGCACTCAAAAGGATTGTTGAGCAAAATAGCTCATCGCATTGAGAAAAACTAACAATGGCTTGAAAGTTATATCAAAAAGGAAAAAAACCTCCTATTATGAGGTACTTCTGTTGAAAACTTGAAGAGAAAACGGCGGGCGTTTTGGGTGGCCTTTACTTGACCGGAAGTCAAGATGGCGGTAACCCCACTTGACCCGATCTGTTTTCAATAAAATTTGGAACAAAAAACGCACACAAAACAACAAACAGTTTTACTCACAGACATCCACTACAAAACTTGCACACTTTTGCCAAATTAGTGAATAATAGAGCAATAATAGCTTGAATTATCCTCTTTTTCTTTGAATTCAATGGAGTCCCGACGTTAAATCTGGGCAAGCCGAGCGAAGCTTCGACTTGTTGCTATGTGACGTCAAACTGGCAGTGATGAGTCGGTCTCTGACAGATACTCGAAAACAATAGAGTCACCCCCTCCCTCCTGGGTGGTACCATGCCGTTAGGACTGGGCTCTAGATTCATTACATGCTGGGACCACGCAGGCCCAGTTACTGTTATTGCTTGAGTTGTCAGTCAGCGTGACAGTTGTCGTCTATTAAAAGGTCATCAGTGGATTGAAACGAAGCAAAGTTGAATTCATTTTGCTTACCTCTCTTGCACCGGCCAGTTATGGAATGACACATTTCAAATTTAGTACAGTTGCATTTTTTGGCGCAGTTCTCTCCAAAGAAACCTTTCAAGCACGCTGCAAAAAATGACACAGGAGTAAGGTTTTAGAAATATGAAGCTATAAGATCTGGGCGCCAATTAACATCATTTTGAATTAAATTGTTAACAGTATAACAACTCAATTCCTTACTTTTTTTACACTTTACACCGTACAGGCCAGCGGGGCACCTGCAGTTACCGGTCACGTGATCACAGGAGGCCTCTTTAGGACAAGAACATGTCTTGGTACAATTTACACCATAGAACCTTTCAGGGCATTCTTGATAAAATTAAGATCAAAATAAGAATATAATGTAAGACCACTTTAAAGTCTTCCTCATGCCCCCTCCCCCTCAAGAACTGTAATATTTTAAATATATATTTTCTTTATTCCTTATCCAAACGTTTTTCGTTTAAGTCTTCTCGTACTTTTTCTGGAGAAGGGATCTCCAGATAAACTACGAGATCTGTTTACTCTCCGCTACTAATAGGTCTATCTATTTCTTTGAATGATTCAGATCTCAGTCCCATCCAACAGGCTCGAAAGAAATTTGCGCCCTAAGAGCTTTTGGAATATAAATTTTACGGAAAACTTAAACGTTTATTTCAGCCTAGCTTGAACACTGCTAATCTAACATTGCACCTTGCAGGCAACGGAACTTAAAGAGAGGCTTTGTTCTAGATTGTCATAACGTTATCAATAACGTTATCGCGCTAAGCTTTCTTCCAGTCACTTTTGACTATTAAGTTATCTCGCCAAACTATCGTACGAGAAATGAAGCAGTCTTGTTTAAGTGTTTACTTTTCTCACATGTCTTGCCAGTCCAGCCAGGAGTACAGAAACATAATCCCGTCAGTGAATCACAGCTTGCGTTGTTCTCGCATTCACAATCTATGGAGAGACACAATTAGGTACGATTATGTATGAAGAATTTCAGTTACACTCCTTCCTTTACCAGTGACCTATTCTCAGTCAATGGTCAATTGCAGCAGCCAGTCGTTAAGGTAAGCACAAAATCGCTGTAAGAATGCAGGGGCCAAACTGACATTGAATTTAGGGGAATTAAAACGTACAAAGAAATTTTTTCACCTTGATCACAGGTAGTTCCTGTCTTGCCAGGCGGACACAAACATATCCCAGAACCAGGGTCACATGATATGTTGTCTGCGCAGGTGCAGTTAAAACTACAGTCAATTCCGTAGGTTCCGTTTGGACAATCTGGAATTATTAAAAAACAAAATTCTGTGAATTTTATTTTTATTTTTCATAAGAATTAGAAAAATTAATGGATGTATTCGTTCTCTGTACCTTGGTTACAAGATTTTCCTGTTTTGCCTGCATTGCAGTGACACTTGCCCGTCACAGCGTCACACGATGAGTTCCCATAACAACCACATGACTGGCTACAGTTCTGTCCAAAGTAACCATGACGACAAACTAGGAGAATAATAAGGAATACTAACGTTATTATAAATTGTTGGAATGCTTACACTGATAAAAAAGAAAGATCAAGAAGACAATTGCTACGAACCTTTGTCACATCTCGTTCCCATTCTTCCTGCTGGACATTGGCATTCACCGATATCAGGAGAACAGGAGGCGTTAACGCAATCACACAGCTGACCGCACCTTATTCCATATGTGTCACGTGGGCACACTAACAACGGTGAAATACAAGAGTGCAAGCATTAATACTATATTTCTTCAGGAAAAAGTAATAAACAGGAGCCCATGATATGAGCTCCTGGTAATCAGTGATAATGTCGAAAATAGATCAACCCTTGCTACTATTCAATCCCGTAGTTCTGTTATTTTAGTTTTACTTCATACACATACGATCTTTCTCTTGTATTTTTTGCCAACTTACCTTCCTGGCAGTATTCCCCAGTCCTCCCCGCCGGACACTGGCAAGTACCTTCTACTGGATCACAGTGCGCATTATCAAAACATCGACACCGCTGAGCGCACCTGACACCATATGAGCCCTTCGGACAGACTAAAGAATCAAGAAAAAGATTTTGGATTATTGAATACAAACAGAGGTTTGTATGTTCAACTGAGAGCAAAATATCACTGAAAAAAGAGGCCAAATGGTAATATGAAGAGCACCTTCTTCGCACTTGTCCCCAGTCCTCCCTTTCGGACAAATACACCTGCCGCTGACCGGATGGCAACGCACACCTGGGTAACAGTCACAACGACCTCTACACTTGTTACCAAATGTTCCTTGCTCGCAGACTGGAAAGCAAAGGAAGGAATGTGAAGACAGGCATAAATTATCTTTGCGATATCCTCCAGCGGCCTCAAAACCTTAGGGAGACTATGTTATTTGTCTGGCTGAAGTCAAGCAAGTGAAAAAAAGGTTTAGGAAAAAGACTAAAGCTCCCATAAGACATGTAGTCAGCAAAGGGACTCAAAAAAAGATTGCCACATAAAGCGACGCAAGAGAAACTGATATAGAATCTGACCTTTCTCGCACCTATTTCCAGTTCTCCCCGAAGGACAGTTGCATCCACCGCTGACCGGGTCACACCGGGCTCTACCAAGACACTGGCATCTGTTCAAACACTTATGGCCGTATGTCCCGGGAGGACAAACTGAAAAACACAACATCAAAATGCATTTGTGTTAGAGAGGTTAATTTATTGGATGAATTTATAAACGCACATAAACCGCAAAAAACCCTCACAGGTTATAACTGATTGTAATAACAGAATCGTTTATGATTGTTAAATAAGCTTAGGTGGAAAGAAGGCTGACGGCCCGGATGATATTGTCAACACGAATGAAGTAAGACGTCTTAAAAGGCGTGTTAGCTGTGTCAACATGGCTGTTTAAGCTATGTGGTGTCTAGTGTCAGTCTATATAAACAACAAAAAGGGAAACACTGGTCAATTTTCATCCAATCGCCCAACTTGTATATGCAGAGCTAGTCTCCGTTTATCTAAGTGGTATTTGCTTACATCGATCACAACGACTGCCGGTTCGTCCATCGGCGCATACGCATGCGCCTGACATAGCATCACACTTGATTCCAGCTGCGCAATCGCAGACCTGATCACAGCTAAAACCATATCGACCTTCAGGCACGCTGGGCAGAAAAGAAACCGTTGTTAGCAAAACCGCCTGAAGACAGAAGAACATCAGTGGAGTTCGGGAAACCAGGCCACTAACCAGCTTTCGTCCGCCTTATTAAAACTATATTTTAGTATTGAGCCTAACCTAGTTATTTATGGCAGCTTTCATGAGTTTTTGTTGTTAAAAACAATAAGCTCTTTCTGTCCTTTCAAAGGCTAAATAGATAAGAGAAACCTATTCATAATAGTTAGGGGTGGCAATGAGGCTTAAATGCATCTTTCAACCTGAAATGATCAGCTAAACCGACTTAGATCTTTCTTTTCTCATTTTAATGATGTTTCCAGGGCGTTTTCTCAATAATGTGAAGCAAAAAAAAGGTTTTGAGGACTTTCATGGATATGCAATCACAGAAGGTAATTTCCAAACTATTGCGACTTAGGGTAAAACTCGGAAAAACGAAGTGAAAAACGCTATTTTACCTTTATCGCACTTAAGACCCATCTTTCCCATGGGACAGATACACGCGCCTGTCACGGGATCACATGTCACGCCATCACTACACTGACACCGCTGACTGCACCCGAGGCCAAACCTGCCTTGTGTGCATACTAAAAAAACAAAGGAAAGTCAGAAAAAAGCAACAAAAAATAATTGTTAACAGTTATTATTTAATTCAATTAAGCCATGTTCCAGAAAGTCGCCAGAAATAGCACCCTCAGTGTCCTTCAGTTACCTGCATTGAAAAATCACGCTAAAATCTAGAATAACACATGATGTACGAATTTCGACGTACGCTCAATTTATCCTCAAGAGACTGACAACATATTATACTTATACTGTATTTTTAGGCATGTCCGCAGTCAGAAAGACCAAGCGGTCTAGGGCATCAGAATCAAGGTAAAACTCCTTTACAATGTAAACGGTATCGAGTGTTTCAATCTACGATTGGAGACGTTTGTTCGAATCCCACTACGATATACTGCATTTCCTTTTAAACAAGTTGTCACACTGATTTTGTTTAATCGTTCTTGTAATATATCAAACACGAGCGACCGTGTTTCATCGGGACATCCAAACACCGACAAGAGAGTTGAAAATACGACGCGAAACGGAGTATTTTTGACGAAATTCGAGGTGTTTGGATAGCCCATGAAACACGGTCTCGAGTGTTTGATATATCTTCTCAATCGAAACGAAACTAAGGCGTAAACGGAGAAGCAAAATCGTCAAAATCTATGCTAGTTAAGGCCGGGTATTCAAACCTCCTTCACGGTCATGATTTTCATTGTTTTAACTTGATGAATTATTAATAAGTTTGAGAAGCAGGCTATCAATGATTCTGTCTTGTTGCTTTTCATCTTGTTTTGGAATTTGGGGCTACGTCAGGCACATATCT
>JAHPZR010035188.1:0-12500 GCA_019787425.1 Platygyra sinensis
ATATTGAACCTAAGAAACTCGCGAGAACTTGAATTCATTCACTTTGTCTATACTGTGAGAAACATCCCAAAATAGAATATGAAAGACAGTGCCAAGAAAGTCACTTTCTCGTGTCACGCGCCGCTCGATTTTGCGCTTGCGACTTGTGCTCCAACGGCGCGAGCCTGCTCGCCGGCTAGGATAAAACGAAGATAGGTGCTTCTGGACAACTTGAAATGTTATTGCCCTCGAAGGAAAGAAATATTGGAAGGCAAAGAAAGAAATCCGTGATTGTTCGTCAGCCTTTAACAATCGCACCCTTGAACAGCATTTAAACTTGTGGAATTTGCTGCGATCAGTAATTAAATTAGGGATTTCGTCACAAGCAAACTCTTCCGAAAGTCATAGATGAAGTACGCAAAGTCAAAAGAATAAGAAGATGTAACTGTTCGTTAATTTAATTGATATTTGTGCCTAGGTGTTGCTTTCGCTGAGCTCTGTTTGCTGGGTCATGAAACTCAACACTCCCGAGTGGGATGTATGGCCACTGGTGTGATCGGTTATTTTGATAGCAAGATTAGAAAGCTTAAATTACAAAACTGACCAAAGTATTAGCCCAATGAAGGTGAGGGAGAAACCGTAAAGCCCGCCATAAAGAACGAGTGGAAGGGCAGCCCCTCAGTCAATTAGGGAATTCGTTAAAGGAAAGTCTTCTGAAAGTCAGACATAGATGGAAGTATTTAAGGTCAAAAGAATAAGAAAATGTAGCTGTTCGTTCATAATATTTAACAAACAAGAAATATTTTGAATCCAATTATTTCCAAATTGGACGAGCATGTAGTCCTCTAACTTATAAATTATATAGCTAGTCAGTTATTGGGCATTGCTTTGTCAAGCTATTATACAGCCAAACTAAAGTATCATTCGACGCATTGTTTTCTTCCTTTCATTGCGTGACCTGCAAATAACTGCCTACAAATAATGGTCTGCTCATGCGTAGTACCGTTTAAAGGTGTTTTTGCTGCAAATAATATTGTGCTCATGCGTAATTGGAACCACGCTCTCGAGAGTAAAATGGCAGATGGCTTCCCTGAGCTGCCAGGAAGTGATTAAAATATGAAAACAAACTTGGTGATCGAATGATAAAACAATTATGGAACTCGGTTATCGCAAATTATTATTCAACAAATTGTAACACTATCCAAATATGGTCATGATGCTCTCGATATCTGTCATCCGCAGGTAACAGATATCCGGCGATATACGTAGCTTCGTACGTGGGAAGAAAAAGTGAAGTGAAAAAATGTCGACAGAAAGGTTTAAAAATGTTACGAGCTTGGAAATAAATTTTGTTATTAATTTGTTGAATAATAAAACAATTATCCTGCTCAATCTCGCGGAATATCGTCTGATTTTAGCCGACTCGGCCTACGGCCTCGTCGGCTAAGTATCAGACGATATTCCGCGCGATTTCGCAGGATAATTGTTAAATATCGTGATTTGTCAGTGTCTCGCAGATCAATTATTTGCCTCAGCCTTCGGCGTCGGCAAATAATTGATCTGCTCGCCTCTGACAATTCACGATATTTTGCTCAACCTCGTCCAATAATTGTTAAATATTTTGAACTTTTTATTTCTAAAACATTCGGCAAAATAGAATGCCATAATCACACAGAATAACAATAATATAATGGAAAGAAAAGAATACCTTTCCGTGACTCTGTGCTCGTAATTCTCTTGCTTTCGCTTCAAGTTGTTGCCTTCAATTTGCAACTTCACGATCTCGCAAAATACTGTAGTTTCTGCCACAGTTTTTTTTAAATATTACGTCTAACGAGCACTGCAGGACAGCCAAACTTTCTGATTCGTAATCTTGACCGTCCTTTTTTCGAAGTTCAGCGAAAAAACGGCAAAGAATTGCATCTAGCTCATGACAAGGCATATCTTCCAACTTTCTCGCTTCGTTACGCTGCACTTTCCACTCGTTGAAAACATTCAGCCAAGCTTTTGTACTCTTGGAGGTGCTCTGGTTTTGGCTTTTGCCTGCCAGGTTGACAAGCTCCTCTTATGGCAACGTAGGAAATCTCTCATCTGCAGTGATATCGCTGAAAGGGTCATGGGAAATGGAAAAATTTGGCAAATCTCCGGCTCTAAACAAACGTAAACGGCGGCAACAGCGCTGACCCTATGCTTTGTTGATGCTAGCATTGCTTTGTGGTGATTGGCTAGTTTCTTACCTATTGTATTCTCTGGTACTTGGTTGGCTCAGACAAACTGTCCTATTTTTTTTTCTAAATTGGACAGTTTGCCTTTTTTTTAATAGAAAATCCTATCTGAAACTATCCAAATTAATCCTTAATTAGCAGTTTTAAAAAATTAAAGAATAATAGCTATGCTCACAATACTGGATTAACTGACTGCTGTATAATTAAGAGCAGCTCCCCCTAAATATCAACTAGACTTGAAAATAGCGAAAAAATTTCTCTAAACTCGCCCAGAATGAAGCCCTATAGGCACCAGTTACAAAACTGTTGTTTTAAGTTTGCTAAATCAAAAATTATCTTTTTTACGATTTTTTTCCTTTTTGATCCACCAAATCCGCCAAAATCGATCGAAATTGAGCGATAGATTCAGAGGCTCGTAAACTGAAAAGGAAAATTTTTCATTAAAAAAAAGATTGCACGACGTATTTGTACTTCCTTTCTTGAATATCATTATGTAGAACTAATTTGATCGTCATTTGATTCGAACTAAAATATTTGAGGAATTTTCTAAGTTGACGACCCAAGACAGCCAATCGAGAGGTTCACATTTAGTCTATTTTCAACTGATTAAAAGGCATTCTGGTACACGGATTTTCCCAAAACGACTAAATTGGTCAGAAAGAGCATTGTTTATTCTTCAAGTTAGTGAAACAAAATTTTTGGGTAATTAAAATCGTGAGCGCTAAGATAGCGAGCAGCACTTCTGCCTGAAAACGTGACCTTTGACCCAATTGTAACGAAACCGATTACTGCCAGAAAACCAGACGCTTCGTTATTTCGAAACATTTTTTGGTGATATCTCTCTGAAACGATTAAGTTGAAGAATCTTACAGATCAAAGAAGAAGCTAAAAGTCGCATTTTGAGTCAAAAACTTTTTTTGCTGAGAACTGAAGTCAATGACGTTGATGAGTTCAGTGCAGAAATATTTGTTCAAGTATTTACAGCTGTTTCGGGAAAGGTTGTCCAAAAGAAGGGTAAGAGCGTTCGCGACAATGCCGAAAGGTAGTATGGGAAATATTCAATAAAATAAATTCAACTTGTAGTGAACGCTCAGAATCGAAGATGCCACGACTGTCCAGTGAAGACCTATGGTAGCGAGCTATTTGGATGAAAGAGTTCTTAGGATATAGCGTAGATGAAGTGGCAGTACGCACAAGCTTATGCATGTTGAAGCTCTTTCTCGCTACCAAAACACGTCCAAAAACAAAGGCTTCATTAGTGATGGCTCTGCACGTGCACCGCGATTTTGGTACATTTCTCCGACTTTCTCTGCGAAGCTTGACATAAAATAAGTAAGGTTAAGGTCGTCAGAATCATGCTTTCTCTGTGAATCCTAACCCTTTGTTACTAACTCATGGTCTGGATCATTTGACTGAATTTTGAAACTCACTTATATCTCAGTCAGTAACAAAGCGTGAGCATGTATTGCTAGCTGACGTTTTCGATAGCACTGCTGTCACGTTTTCGTTGACTCAAACTGACAGTTTACCATAATGCCTTTCGGCATTGTCGCGTACGCTTTTATGCTTCTTTTGGACAACCTTTCCCGAAACAGCTGTATATTTTCTAGAAGAGCCGTCTTGTAGAGTCTTCTTAATTCGTTGCTACTCAGACCACGAAGAGTGCAGACCGTGCAAACTGAGCACTTTTCTTTGTTACAATTGTTTGCACCTTCACTTATGACTCGCATTTATTGCCTCTAGGTACAAAATAGTTATCAATACATCTTAAAGTTTTCTATTTATAACAAAGGAAGTTATAGGAAGTCAGCATAAGAAGTTTCTCATACAATTATTTTTCTTGTCTTACGTCTAGTGAATCAGCGATTGAATCAAAAGTCAAATACTGTGCTTCTGTCACCGGTAGATAAATAACAAACTCAGATATACTGAACAAAATTTTGTAACTTGAGCAAAAAATGTGAGTCAAAATTTAAGGCGCAAGCAAGTGCAAGAAAGAAAAGACACAGCCTGCACTGGGCGATTTTAAAGAAATTCGATTTTTTCGCTATTTCCAAGTCTGGTTGATATTTACGTATGTTAAGTGACATGCTGGGGATTCAAGGGAAAGGAACATTGAAGGATTGAGTATTTTTTTTAAATAAAAAGCTAAAGCTGAACGAATCAGTCAGCAAAGGTCAGACCAGTAGTGATAAATATTTTTTTTCCATTTTTTTTTTTCAATATGTCATCTCTACATTAACTCTATTAACAGTTTATACCGGAAGAAACCGCCGTTCTTCATCTGAGGCTGGCACAAAAGCAGACGAGCTTACTATGGAGTCAGTCAGAAGTGAGATAAACAAGACATTAAGCTCTCTGACGTCGAGATCAGTCTGTTTACCCAAACAACAAATATGCGTGCCAGGACCGCCGGGAGTGCAGGGCCCTAAGGGATCACGTGGTAGAAGAGGACCGCGTGGAGTCACGGGAAAAAAAGGATCACGTGGAAACAGAGGAGAACCAGGCTTGCACGGAAAGAAGGGGCACTATGGGGCCACCGGGTCCAGGAGGGGGAACAAGGAAAGTTGGGGTCACCGGGTCCAAAAGGGGACCAGGGAATGTTTGGGTTACCGGGTCCAAAGGGGGAACAGGGAATTACGGGGCCACCAAGTCCAAAGGGGGAACAAGGAATTGTGGGGCCGCCGGGTCAAAAGGGGGAACACGGAAATATAGGGTCACCGGGTCTAAAAGGAAGACAAGGAATAATGGGACCAAAGGGTACAAGAGGAGTGCAAGGAAATATGGGTACAAGTGGTCCTAAGGGTATTCAGGGAATCATGGGACCAAAGGGTACAAAGGGGGAGCAAGGAATTATGGGTACATCGGGTACCAAAGGAAAACAGGGAATTATGGGTCCAAAGGGTACAAAGGGTGAAAAAGGAAGGATAGGAGTTTCTGGTCCCAGGGGGGTTACCGATGCAAAGGTAGAGTTCGGAGCATCGTTTTCGCTTCCAGCGGTGGTAATTTCTCCGATGAGGTTAACGATCGTGGAAAAGCACAATGCTGTGTTTCAGTGTTCTGCCAGCGGAAATCCCAAGCCGATTGTCGGGTGGCTACGAAAGGGCAGCACTTCCTTAAGTGTTCGAGATGGTCAGATTAGAAGTGCATGACGTGACACTTGATGATTCGGGGGAATACACTTGTTTTGGAATAAACGTGCTGGGAACTGCCAATAGGACTGCTATTTTGACAGTACGAGGTAAGTTTCACTTCTTGACGAATTCATAAACGGAAGGTGCAGTAACCTTTTGATTAGTGCGTTACAATTAACAGATTTAGGCTGTCACACGACTAGTCTGATCTTGGCCAGGGCGACCTGCACCATTTAGAACGTGTTTTATAATTGGCCTAACAAAACAAAAGAAAAAAGTTCATAAACAATGGCCCTAACCCTAAAAACAAAAGGAGCAGATTGACAATAACTATTGAAATAGAAGTGGTGCAGAGTAGCCACACCGGCCGACGTTAACGTTGTTGCTCTCTGCTTTTGTGTGTTCAGTATATTTCGTCATTTAGGAGTGTAGTTAAACCAGAAACAAAACCTTTCTGGGTGGTGGCTAAAGTAAAAAACACGTGACCCCCCGACCCATTTGTCACACTAAATTAAAAACAGGATAATTTGGTTTTATCAACTAGGAATGTGATTTGGCCACCGTAAAGAGATTCGGAAGCTGACGTTTCGAGCGTTAGCCCTTCGTACTGGAGCGAATCGAGGAACTGGGGGTTGTGTGTGGTTTATATACAGAATATGGAGCTACGCTATTGATTGGTGCCTGGCAACGTGAAAAACAACAGAATAAATTAGTTCAATGCAAAGCGTTTGTTGATGCCGTGAGGATTAAGAGTGCTGATTTGAAAAATAAATTTTTGTTCTAGAGTTTTGCGGTTTTCTGTGCTTCCTTGATGTAGGGAGAGGCCGCAGACTGCCATATGTTGCTTGGAATGATTCAGCCGATTAAAGAGTCTAGCGACCGGTTTAGATGCGTTTTGTCGTCTTTCTCTACGTCGCGAAGATGTTCTCGGAATCGGTCGCCTAGTCGTCTACCAGTTTCGCCGATATATAACTTTTTGCAGAGTGCAAAGTTATACAGTAGATAACATTGGCAGAGGTACAGGTAAAATGATCAGTGATCCTAATGGATCGCTTGGGTCCTGACAATTTATCAACGTTGCAAATGAAAGGACATGTTTTGCATCGTGCCCGTGCGCATTTAAAAGTTCCGGGTTGTTCACTCGTTTGGAACGCACTTCTGACTAAAAAGTTACCTATGTTTGTCTCGCGTTTGAATGAAATTATATGGCGGTTGAGAAAAGATCCTGCCAGTATCGGGATCATTTTGAAGTAATTTAAAGCTTTTTAAGAATGATGGATTTAACTGCGTGGTTATGAGGGTGAAATGTGAGAGTGAATGGAATTCTATTATTATTATCCTTCTCTGGCGTTTGTGGTGCTGACTGCCGATCAATTTGTTGGGCACGATGATGACCTTCTTGAAAAACAGAGGCAGGATAGCCACGTTTGTCGAAAAAATCCCACATTTCCTCTGATTTTAAGTCCTCTCTACAAAGGCGATGAAGTCTAAGAAACTGAGAATGAGGAATGGAATTCTTGATTATGTGATGGTTGAGAAGATGAATACAACAAATAACTATGAGAATCTGCGGGTTTGTAGTGCACACTGGTGCATAAACCGTTGCCTTCGACAGAAACTTTGATATCTAGAAATGCTAAAGAAGTATCGAAAATTCCCCAGGTATATATTTAAGAGCCGGATGAAATGAATTAACAGCAGTTATAAATTGATCGAGTTCCTCTCTGGTAGAGGAAGTGGTTTCGACACAGTCGTCAATGTAGCGACGGTAGATGTCAGGTTTGGGGCCTTTGTATTGATTGAAAAATTGCTGTTTAATGTAGCCTACGAAAAGATTGGCATAGCTGAGTCCCATTTTGGTACCCATGGCCACACCATTGATTTCAATTGTTTAAAATAACTATCAGCGAATGAAAAACAGTTAAGAGTTAAAACTAGTTCAGCCAGGCGGAGCAGTGTTTCCGAGCTTGGTTCGTTAACAGTACGTAAATAAAAAAAAATGTTTGAGGGCTAGAAGACCTTTGCCACTAGGGGTGACGGTGCAAAGAGATGTAATATCCATACTGAAAATAAGTTTGTCTTCGTCCAGGAAATTGAAATCGCACTCTTTGCACAAAGTTATACATCGGCGAAATCGGTAGACGACTAAGCGACCGATTCCGAGAACATCTTCGCGACGTAGAGAAAGACGACAAAAACGCATCTAAACCGGTCGCGAGACATTCCAAGCAACATATGACAGTCTGCGGCCTCTCCCTACATCAAGGAAGGACAGAAAGCTGCAAAACTCAGTCTAGGACAAAAAGTTATTTTTCAAATCGATACCCTTAATCCTCACGGCATCAACGAACGCTTTTCATTGAACTTTCACGTTGCCAGGCACCAACCAATAGCGTAGCTCCATATTCTGTATATAAACCACACACAACCCACAATTCCTCGATTCGCTCCGACGAAGGGCTAACGCTCGAAACGTCAGCTTCTGAATCTCTTTACGGTGGCCAAATCACATTATCAACCCAGTTGATAAAACCAAATTATCTTGTAATACTCCCACCGACGCAGCACCACAGTTTCTTTAGAAACTTACCCCCTTTTAGATTAAAAGCACTTGACCGTAAACCTTTCAAACTTGACCTCCAGCCTCGCAACGGGTGGAATAGTGAGCCGCCTAGAAATAGAACTTAGTGAATCCTGGGACTCTCGCAGGCAGTATACAATGAGTCCCAAAACCAAGTGTGTTAGTCTCAGAACCATAAACATGTGTCCGGTACCTTTGAAAATGTTTGTCCTAGAAGGTCTTGCTCATTCCACTGGCCGTCTTAGCTTTCGCACATAATGTACAATACATGAAAATAATTAATTGTCATCTCTATTGCACATCAGCCACGTGTACTTTTTCAGCCACAGCGCTAAACATTTCCCCCTTTGGAACTGGGAGGAGTTACCAAAGTTGTCGACTGTATAAAATGTATGCCTTTTCCTGTTGTAAAATAGGATGACC
The DNA here is from genome assembly GCA_019787425.1 of Platygyra sinensis. Lineage (NCBI taxonomy): Eukaryota > Metazoa > Cnidaria > Anthozoa > Scleractinia > Merulinidae > Platygyra > Platygyra sinensis. The sequence continues at coordinate 8,343 of JAHPZR010035188.1, forward strand.
CACCTCTGGCTGGCTGAAAATTGAATGATCCACCCCTTTCCAAGCTAAGGGTTCAAAAACTGATGACCCACCCCGTTTCAGCTTCGGCTCCTAAGTGACAACATTTACCTTCGACAGATCACTGGACCTGCGCTGAAACCCAAGCATCAACGTTAATTTTTTGCCTGCAAATGAAACGTTTGTCCACCTTTCAGAAAAAGGCACTATGAAAAATCTGCAGAAAAGACTTATCCGTTTTCCTTTGTGGACTCCACAAATCACGACAATTCCAATGAGTCAAGCAGTGCGTACGAGCACGCAAACGCTAGACGTTCTTGCAATTCCTCTTTCCCTTCAGAAATTTCTAGCTGTGCTGTCTCATCTAACTTTTAACTTTCCATCGATTCCAAATAGTTCGGTTTACAACTAATGGAGGCAAAGGACGATATGGCACCATTCAGAAATTCACCGTTCCAAGAACCGCTCAGTATCGGATCGACGCTTGGGGAGCCCGGGAGGAACACATACGTACAACTATGGATATAGACCAGGAACTTACTATGGCGGTTACGGTGCAATAGCATATGGAACATTTCGACTGACTAAAGGAACAGTGCTGAATATTGTGGTGGGACAGAGAGGAGCAAACTCAGTAGAGGTGAAAGGAGGACGAAGCACTACCCAGACAGCAGCTGAGTTAGGACTATCTGTAGAGGACAATGCTGGAACAGGGGGAGGGGGAGGGAGTTTTGTTTATACAACAAGTAACACGCTTTTGTTAGCCGCCGGAGGGGGAGGGGGTGCGTCTGCTGGATATAACGGCATGGATGGTCAGAAGGGAACAAGTGGCACCAGTAGTGTGGGGAAAGAGTCATCCCATGTTCGGAAGGGAGGTACTGGTGGACAGCCAGGTGAATGTAACAGTGCAGGTGCAAGTTTCCATGGAGGAGTGGGCGCGGGTTGGTATGCTCAAGGATGTAGCAGAGCGGGTTCTAACCATGGAGAGAGAGGCGGGTCACGTGCTCAAGGTTGGATTGGAGGTCAGGCGGGAATAATGAACAGTGGGAATAACGGAGGGCCTTCCCCTGGTGCGGTAGGGGGATTCGGTGGTGGGGGAGGGGGCTCAGAAGACAACGGTGCATCAGGTGGAGGTGGGGGTTACTCTGGGGGAGGTAGCGGTACCCATCCAAACCAAGCCGGAGGCGGGGGGGGTTCATACTGTGGTGGTAGTAGTTGTTATTTCGTGACTGGTGGTAATTTGAATGATGACGGTTTTGTACAAATTACAGTTTTATCTGACTAGCAACAACGAGTTGAACTCGTTACAGGCGTTTTTGAGTTTCAAAATGATTTAGGAGAACAAGCACCGTTTAAGGGCTAATTAATCTATCTTGAAGTTTTTGTATCTAAGTTGCTTAGCAAAGTGACATGTCCCCATGGATCAGACCGAGTTAATGTGACAAGTTTGTAGTTACACATTCTTTCGATTGTTGTTTATTAGATGATAAGTCAGAAACTATTACTGTGCCTGATAAACGATTTGGCGAAGATAGCACTTGTATATATTTTTCGACTGGAAAATCGACCTACAATAGTATTTTCATTCTCAAAAGATTTATACGCATTTGGTGTATTATGAAACGCATTTTTTTGCTGACGTGCATCAGAAGTGCCTTACAATTTTGTATTTTTTTTCCGTAATTAATATTTAGGTGTAATACATCCCGGCTCACTTCATTGTCGAATTTTGTACAGAATGCACATTGGACCATTTTGATTAAATATATAGATGAAACTAAGTTAATTTAATAGACTTTGATAAAAGCAGTACTGGGAAAGGTATATATTTTTGTGCTGTGACTGTTTAAGCATTGCATTATACAGGCAAGGTATTTTTTTCAGTTAGGAATCCGGAGTAAGTATTGCGGACTTACTCGAAAACTTACTATATAGTGAGTAATGAAATACTGTCTTTTAGATCATTGGCGCAGACCCCAAATACTTTTGTCCTTATCTTTGCATGTAATCTAAACTTAGTTATCTCTGCTAAAGAGTTGTAACAGTTTTTCTACTTGTATTGATTTTCTCTCTCCGTTTCCAATATAGCGTTGGTTGTTTGCGTACAAAGTTAAGACCTCTTTTGATATAATTGTATGTTATGGCATTTTATCACTTCAGTTTAATTAATAATTGATGCTGTTGAGATGTTAAAACTTAGTTTTGTAATAAGTGTTGTTGAAAATGTTTGGTATTGTTGATGAATTAGAGTAACTATTGAACAAGTGGACTCTGCATGTACACTGAAGCAACTGAGCTGTTAAATGTCTTAACTTCATAAAAATTTTAGGTGTTTTAGGGAGATGACACAATATTTTACTTGATTATCTGGCTAGCTTCGTGAACGGGCAATATGAACCAAATCGCGCGCTGTGACTGGCTACTCAAACTACTAGAGCTATCTTGCCCGCTCGGGACTACCCGCCGTATCCCGCGAGAAAAGTTTCCTCGAAAGCCAAATAATAAATCCTTTATTGACCAAGCAGTCTTCGGTCAAGATGGCTGAACATTAGCCTCGTTCTTTTTTTGCAAGTTCATGGACCTTGATTCCGTCTCGTTCCATAAAGACGCAAAACTAGAACTTGGCCAATATCCAGCCATCTTGACCTCACACTTGGTCAATAACCCATATATACAACACAAAAAGGAGTGAATTTTGCAAGAAAAATCTTGGAATTGTTGTATGCTGTGATCGTCTGTGTGAGGGTAGTTCTGAAGAGAAAATGGTGACTGATGTCTCGACAAATAAACAACCGCCAAATGCAGATCCTTTAGCAGGTTGTTATATACTGCTAAAATGATATATCTTCAAGTTGGTGTCTTACGCGAGGACCTGATTGTGAGGATCCTTCCTTTGGGTACACCTACTCTTAATTCTAATCAAGATTTTAAGTTTCTGTTCCTTACCAGAACTGAACGCGCTCTTTCCACGTGAAGATGAGATTTCTATTCTATTCACCGAGATTGAGAAGAATAATTGTTTTAGTATATACACAGGACGTGATCTCAACAACATTTTCAGAAGGAAACCATTAAAAATCGATTTAATTGGCCTCTCAATTCATGCTCGCGCTCGGAAAACGTGCAAGCGGTACAAAGCATGCGCGAATTCGCGAAACTATTTACAGAATCTTTGAACATGAAAAATCTATAGTTAATATTCGAAAAAACCTTGTGACAGTCTAGAATAATGGTCCTTAGACACCCTTCAAATCAGTGTGAATCAAAAGTATGCTGTATTCAAAAGTATGCTTTGTTTTTGTTTGGCTTACGCATTATTCACTCGGTAGGGGGTGAATAATGCTCATTAGCCAGAGATAGCGAACCAATCAGATTGCTTAAAACACCAAGATCACTGAGTGTGTATATACTAAGTTGTATTATCGCGGATAAATCTATATCTGTGGGTCTTGTAAAACTAAAATGTTGAATCGAATAATTTTGGAAAGATTGAAGCATTTTATTCCACACTTTTACTCCCATTCGAGGGAAGAAATTTGCTTGAACGGATAGCCTAGAAGGTTTGGTACAGACATCATCAGAGGCAGAGGAACGTGTGTTGTAAGAATACCGTATGATTACCTTTACATATTGAATGCGGTTTTTGCAACATCCGAAGTAATCAAAGTGGAGGTAAGTGTTATAATTCGAAGCCGAAGGCTGAGGCTAATAACACTTAATACCCGTAACACTTACCTAATAAATGTTTTATAACACATTGTTTTAAAGAAAATGACGACACGTGTATTATGTTAAAGAAGCAAATCAACCAGTCATGTTCTTACTTATTGTAGCTGTACGCACGATGCCATACCACCCTTAAACTTGACATCGCTCTTGGAAATCGTGCATTGCGAGCGAAACCTACAGACTATTCACTAATCTGGTAGCGGATTAGTGAATAATCTGTAGGTTGCGCTGTTTCCCAGAATTAACTGTAGGCTTTCAGCAAATGAGAGGACAGATAGTGACTACAATGTATAGTTAATATAAGAAACGTCTGGTCTAAAATGCTGTTTTGACATTAAGATAGGTTATCAATCTTGACCCGTATATCCTTTTTTAAGGTTAGATTTGCTTATTTGCATTACAATGTAATTCAACGTGGATGAGAGGCAATTT
>JAHPZR010035190.1:0-7500 GCA_019787425.1 Platygyra sinensis
AGTTTATACCGGAAGAAACCGCCGTTCTTCATCTGAGGCTGGCACAAAAGCAGACGAGCTTACTATGGAGTCAGTCAGAAGTGAGATAAACAAGACATTAAGCTCTCTGACGTCGAGATCAGTCTGTTTACCCAAACAACAAATATGCGTGCCAGGACCGCCGGGAGTGCAGGGCCCTAAGGGATCACGTGGTAGAAGAGGACCGCGTGGAGTCACGGGAAAAAAAGGATCACGTGGAAACAGAGGAGAACCAGGCTTGCACGGAAAGAAGGGGACTATGGGGCCACCGGGTCCAGAGGGGGGACAAGGAAAGTTGGGGTCACCGGGTCCAAAAGGGGACCAGGGAATGTTTGGGTTACCGGGTCCAAAGGGGGAAACAGGGAATTACGGGGCCACCAAGTCCAAAGGGGGAACAAGGAATTGTGGGGCCGCCGGGTCAAAAGGGGGAACACGGAAATATAGGATCACCGGGTCTAAAAGGAAGACAAGGAATAATGGGACCAAAGGGTACAAAAGGAGTGCAAGGAAATATGGGTACAAGTGGTCCTAAGGGTATTCAGGGAATCATGGGACCAAAGGGTACAAAGGGGGAGCAAGGAATTATGGGTACATCGGGTACCAAAGGAAAACAGGGAATTATGGGTCCAAAGGGTACAAAGGGTGAAAAAGGAAGGATAGGAGTTTCTGGTCCCAGGGGGGTTACCGATGCAAAGGTAGAGTTCGGAGCATCGTTTTCGCTTCCAGCGGTGGTAATTTCTCCGATGAGGTTAACGATCGTGGAAAAGCACAATGCTGTGTTTCAGTGTTCTGCCAGCGGAAATCCCAAGCCGATTGTCGGGTGGCTACGAAAGGGCAGCACTTCCTTAAGTGTTCGAGATGGTAGATTAGAAGTGCATGACGTGACACTTGATGATTCGGGGGAATACACTTGTTTTGGAATAAACGTGCTGGGAACTGCCAATAGGACTGCTATTTTGACAGTACGAGGTAAGTTTCACTTCTTGACGAATTCATAAACGGAAGGTGCAGTAACCTTTTGATTAGTGCGTTACAATTAACAGATTTAGGCTGTCACACGACTAGTCTGATCTTGGCCAGGGCGACCTGCACCATTTAGAACGTGTTTTTATAATTGGCCTAACAAAACAAAGAAAAAAGTTCATAAACAATGGCCCTAACCCTAAAAAACAAAAGAGGAGCAGATTGACAATAACTAATTGAAATAGAAGTGGTGCAGAGTAGCCACACCGGCCGACGTTAACGTTGTTGCTCTCTGCTTTTGTGTGTTCAGTATATTTCGTCATTTAGGAGTGTAGTTAAACCAGAAACAAAACCTTTCTGGGTGGTGGCTAAAGTAAAAAAACACGTGACCCCCCGACCCATTTGTCACACTAAATTAAAAACAGGATAATTTGGTTTTATCAACTAGGAATGTGATTTGGCCACCGTAAAGAGATTCGGAAGCTGACGTTTCGAGCGTTAGCCCTTCGTACTGGAGCGAATCGAGGAACTGTGGGTTGTGTGTGGTTTATATACAGAATATGGAGCTACGCTATTGATTGGTGCCTGGCAACGTGAAAAACAACAGAATAAATTAATTCAATGCAAAGCGTTTGTTGATGCCGTGAGGATTAAGAGTGCTGATTTGAAAAATAAATTTTTGTTCTAGAGTTTTTGCGGTTTTCTGTGCTTCCTTGATGTAGGGAGAGGCCGCAGACTGCCATATGTTGCTTGGAATGATTCAGCCGATTAAAGTGTCTAGCGACCGGTTTAGATGCGTTTTGTCGTCTTTCTCTACGTCGCGAAGATGTTCTCGGAATCGGTCGCCTAGTCGTCTACCAGTTTCGCCGATATATAACTTTTTGCAGAGTGCAAAGTTATACAGTAGATAACATTGGCAGAGGTGCAGGTAAAATGATCAGTGATCCTAATGGATCGCTTGGGTCCTGACAATTTATCAACGTTGCAAATGAAAGGACATGTTTTGCATCGTGCCCGTGCGCATTTAAAAGTTCCGGGTTGTTCACTCGTTTGGAAAGAACTTCTGACTAAAAAGTTACCTATGTTTGTCTCGCGTTTGAATGATATTATATGGCGGTTGAGAAAAGATCCTGCCAGTATCGGGATCATTTTGAAGTAATTTAAAGCTTTTTAAGAATGATGGATTTAACTGCGTGGTTATGAGGGTGAAATGTGAGAGTGAATGGAATTCTATTATTATTATTATCCTTCTCTGGCGTTTGTGGTGCTGACTGCCGATCAATTTGTTGGGCACGATGATGACCTTCTTGAAAAACAGAGGCAGGATAGCCACGTTTGTCGAAAAAATCCCACATTTCCTCTGATTTTAAGTCCTCTCTACAAAGGCGATGAAGTCTAAGAAACTGAGAATGAGGAATGGAATTCTTGATATGTGATGGTTGAGAAGATGAATACAACAAATAACTATGAGAATCTGTGGGTTTGTAGTGCACACTGGTACATAAACCGTTGCCTTCGACAGAAACTTTGATATCTAGAAATGCTAAAGAAGTATCGAAAATTCCCCAGGTATATATTTAAGAGCCGGATGAAATGAATTAACAGCAGTTATAAATTGATCGAGTTCCTCTCTGGTAGAGGAAGTGGTTTCGACACAGTCGTCAATGTAGCGACGGTAGATGTCAGGTTTGGGGCCTTTGTATTGATTGAAAAATTGCTGTTTAATGTAGCCTACGAAAAGATTGGCATAGCTGAGTCCCATTTTGGTACCCATGGCCACACCATTGATTTCAATTGTTTAAAATAACTATCAGCGAATGAAAAACAGTTAAGAGTTAAAACTAGTTCAGCCAGGCGGAGCAGTGTTTCCGAGCTTGGTTCGTTAACAGTACGTAAATAAAAAAAAATGTTTGAGGGCTAGAAGACCTTTGCCACTAGGGGTGACGGTGCAAAGAGATGTAATATCCATACTGAAAATAAGTTTGTCTTCGTCCAGGAAATTGAAATCGCACTCTTTGCACAAAGTTATACATCGGCGAAATCGGTAGACGACTAAGCGACCGATTCCGAGAACATCTTCGCGACGTAGAGAAAGACGACAAAAACGCATCTAAACCGGTCGCGAGACATTCCAAGCAACATATGACAGTCTGCGGCCTCTCCCTACATCAAGGAAGGACAGAAAGCTGCAAAACTCAGTCTAGGACAAAAAGTTATTTTTCAAATCGATACCCTTAATCCTCACGGCATCAACGAACGCTTTTCATTGAACTTTCACGTTGCCAGGCACCAACCAATAGCGTAGCTCCATATTCTGTATATAAACCACACACAACCCACAATTCCTCGATTCGCTCCGACGAAGGGCTAACGCTCGAAACGTCAGCTTCTGAATCTCTTTACGGTGGCCAAATCACATTATCAACCCAGTTGATAAAACCAAATTATCTTGTAATACTCCCACCGACGCAGCACCACAGTTTCTTTAGAAACTTACCCCCTTTTAGATTAAAAGCACTTGACCGTAAACCTTTCAAACTTGACCTCCAGCCTCGCAACGGGTGGAATAGTGAGCCGCCTAGAAATAGAACTTAGTGAATCCTGGGACTCTCGCAGGCAGTATACAATGAGTCCCAAAACCAAGTGTGTTAGTCTCAGAACCATAAACATGTGTCCGGTACCTTTGAAAATGTTTGTCCTAGAAGGTCTTGCTCATTCCACTGGCCGTCTTAGCTTTCGCACATAATGTACAATACATGAAAATAATTAATTGTCATCTCTATTGCACATCAGCCACGTGTACTTTTTCAGCCACAGCGCTAAACATTTCCCCCTTTGGAACTGGGAGGAGTTACCAAAGTTGTCGACTGTATAAAATGTATGCCTTTTCCTGTTGTAAAATAGGATGACCCACCTCTGGCTGGCTGAAAATTGAATGATCCACCCCTTTCCAAGCTAAGGGTTCAAAAACTGATGACCCACCCCGTTTCAGCTTCGGCTCCTAAGTGACAACATTTACCTTCGACAGATCACTGGACCTGCGCTGAAACCCAAGCATCAACGTTAATTTTTTGCCTGCAAATGAAACGTTTGTCCACCTTTCAGAAAAAGGCACTATGAAAAATCTGCAGAAAAGACTTATCCGTTTTCCTTTGTGGACTCCACAAATCACGACAATTCCAATGAGTCAAGCAGTGCGTACGAGCACGCAAACGCTAGACGTTCTTGCAATTCCTCTTTCCCTTCAGAAATTTCTAGCTGTGCTGTCTCATCTAACTTTTAACTTTCCATCGATTCCAAATAGTTCGGTTTACAACTAATGGAGGCAAAGGACGATATGGCACCATTCAGAAATTCACCGTTCCAAGAACCGCTCAGTATCGGATCGACGCTTGGGGAGCCCGGGAGGAACACATACGTACAACTATGGATATAGACCAGGAACTTACTATGGCGGTTACGGTGCAATAGCATATGGAACATTTCGACTGACTAAAGGAACAGTGCTGAATATTGTGGTGGGACAGAGAGGAGCAAACTCAGTAGAGGTGAAAGGAGGACGAAGCACTACCCAGACAGCAGCTGAGTTAGGACTATCTGTAGAGGACAATGCTGGAACAGGGGGAGGGGGAGGGAGTTTTGTTTATACAACAAGTAACACGCTTTTGTTAGCCGCCGGAGGGGGAGGGGGTGCGTCTGCTGGATATAACGGCATGGATGGTCAGAAGGGAACAAGTGGCACCAGTAGTGTGGGGAAAGAGTCATCCCATGTTCGGAAGGGAGGTACTGGTGGACAGCCAGGTGAATGTAACAGTGCAGGTGCAAGTTTCCATGGAGGAGTGGGCGCGGGTTGGTATGCTCAAGGATGTAGCAGAGCGGGTTCTAACCATGGAGAGAGAGGCGGGTCACGTGCTCAAGGTTGGATTGGAGGTCAGGCGGGAATAATGAACAGTGGGAATAACGGAGGGCCTTCCCCTGGTGCGGTAGGGGGATTCGGTGGTGGGGGAGGGGGCTCAGAAGACAACGGTGCATCAGGTGGAGGTGGGGGTTACTCTGGGGGAGGTAGCGGTACCCATCCAAACCAAGCCGGAGGCGGGGGGGGTTCATACTGTGGTGGTAGTAGTTGTTATTTCGTGACTGGTGGTAATTTGAATGATGACGGTTTTGTACAAATTACAGTTTTATCTGACTAGCAACAACGAGTTGAACTCGTTACAGGCGTTTTTGAGTTTCAAAATGATTTAGGAGAACAAGCACCGTTTAAGGGCTAATTAATCTATCTTGAAGTTTTTGTATCTAAGTTGCTTAGCAAAGTGACATGTCCCCATGGATCAGACCGAGTTAATGTGACAAGTTTGTAGTTACACATTCTTTCGATTGTTGTTTATTAGATGATAAGTCAGAAACTATTACTGTGCCTGATAAACGATTTGGCGAAGATAGCACTTGTATATATTTTTCGACTGGAAAATCGACCTACAATAGTATTTTCATTCTCAAAAGATTTATACGCATTTGGTGTATTATGAAACGCATTTTTTTGCTGACGTGCATCAGAAGTGCCTTACAATTTTGTATTTTTTTTCCGTAATTAATATTTAGGTGTAATACATCCCGGCTCACTTCATTGTCGAATTTTGTACAGAATGCACATTGGACCATTTTGATTAAATATATAGATGAAACTAAGTTAATTTAATAGACTTTGATAAAAGCAGTACTGGGAAAGGTATATATTTTTGTGCTGTGACTGTTTAAGCATTGCATTATACAGGCAAGGTATTTTTTTCAGTTAGGAATCCGGAGTAAGTATTGCGGACTTACTCGAAAACTTACTATATAGTGAGTAATGAAATACTGTCTTTTAGATCATTGGCGCAGACCCCAAATACTTTTGTCCTTATCTTTGCATGTAATCTAAACTTAGTTATCTCTGCTAAAGAGTTGTAACAGTTTTTCTACTTGTATTGATTTTCTCTCTCCGTTTCCAATATAGCGTTGGTTGTTTGCGTACAAAGTTAAGACCTCTTTTGATATAATTGTATGTTATGGCATTTTATCACTTCAGTTTAATTAATAATTGATGCTGTTGAGATGTTAAAACTTAGTTTTGTAATAAGTGTTGTTGAAAATGTTTGGTATTGTTGATGAATTAGAGTAACTATTGAACAAGTGGACTCTGCATGTACACTGAAGCAACTGAGCTGTTAAATGTCTTAACTTCATAAAAATTTTAGGTGTTTTAGGGAGATGACACAATATTTTACTTGATTATCTGGCTAGCTTCGTGAACGGGCAATATGAACCAAATCGCGCGCTGTGACTGGCTACTCAAACTACTAGAGCTATCTTGCCCGCTCGGGACTACCCGCCGTATCCCGCGAGAAAAGTTTCCTCGAAAGCCAAATAATAAATCCTTTATTGACCAAGCAGTCTTCGGTCAAGATGGCTGAACATTAGCCTCGTTCTTTTTTTGCAAGTTCATGGACCTTGATTCCGTCTCGTTCCATAAAGACGCAAAACTAGAACTTGGCCAATATCCAGCCATCTTGACCTCACACTTGGTCAATAACCCATATATACAACACAAAAAGGAGTGAATTTTGCAAGAAAAATCTTGGAATTGTTGTATGCTGTGATCGTCTGTGTGAGGGTAGTTCTGAAGAGAAAATGGTGACTGATGTCTCGACAAATAAACAACCGCCAAATGCAGATCCTTTAGCAGGTTGTTATATACTGCTAAAAATGATATATCTTCAAGTTGGTGTCTTACGCGAGGACCTGATTGTGAGGATCCTTCCTTTGGGTACACCTACTCTTAATTCTAATCAAGATTTTAAGTTTCTGTTCCTTACCAGAACTGAACGCGCTCTTTCCACGTGAAGATGAGATTTCTATTCTATTCACCGAGATTGAGAAGAATAATTGTTTTAGTATATACACAGGACGTGATCTCAACAACATTTTCAGAAGGAAACCATTAAAAATCGATTTAATTGGCCTCTCAATTCATGCTCGCGCTCGGAAAACGTGCAAGCGGTACAAAGCATGCGCGAATTCGCGAAACTATTTACAGAATCTTTGAACATGAAAAATCTATAGTTAATATTCGAAAAAACCTTGTGACAGTCTAGAATAATGGTCCTTAGACACCCTTCAAATCAGTGTGAATCAAAAGTATGCTGTATTCAAAAGTATGCTTTGTTTTTGTTTGGCTTACGCATTATTCACTCGGTAGGGGGTGAATAATGCTCATTAGCCAGAGATAGCGAACCAATCAGATTGCTTAAAACACCAAGATCACTGAGTGTGTATATACTAAGTTGTATTATCGCGGATAAATCTATATCTGTGGGTCTTGTAAAACTAAAATGTTGAATCGAATAATTTTGGAAAGATTGAAGCATTTTATTCCACACTTTTACTCCCATTCGAGGGAAGAAATTTGCTTGAACGGATAGCCTAGAAGGTTTGGTACAGACATCATCAGAGGCAGAGGAACGTGTGTTGTAAGAATAC
>JAHPZR010035190.1:15000-23465 GCA_019787425.1 Platygyra sinensis
GCACGCACCGTTTACAAGGGTCTTTATAATTGGTCAGACGAGACAGTAGGTAAACAACACAAACAATGCCCCTAGTCCTATCAAAAAATAAGGTGCAGATTAACAAGGACGAATCAAAATAGAGGTTGTAAAGAGGTGCAGGCCACCCCTTTAAAAAGCATGACGTCCAATATAGACCATTTTACAGTCGTGCGCTCAGTGACCTGGCCATTAAATGGCAGCGAGGCTGCAGGTGACCTTCTTTTGATGCAGACGTCACTGCTTTTATTGTATAGATCAAGTTGTTATAATGCTAACTAGACTCTTTTACATGACAAAACCAGACAGGTCTGTATCAAAGCAAGGTCAACTCCAGCCTCACTGCCATTCAAAGACCAGGTCACCGAGCAACCTCGTTCCCAGAGCCTTTTCCCTGGCTTGGTTGGTCACCGAGTAGCCAACTGTAACAAATATTGATGGAACAATTAAACGTTATGCAAAATCAACCTTTGCTGAAAACAATTTTTGAAAAACCTCCAATAATCTCCTACAAAAAGGGGGAAATTCCTCGAAGACTCGCTCGTTAGGGCCAAGATATGATTTTAAGGCGACTCATTGAAAGCCACAATGAGAGTCCGTGCAGGTCTGTCATCATTACCTTTTCATCGCCTTAATACGTCCAGCGGTAACGGAGGTGCTGTAATTACCCTAATGATACTCATTGTTGTCATAGTTGAAGACCAATAACCTCATTTTTAGTACACAAATTATAGGATTAATTTCAGTATTGAAGTATGAGCAAAATTATATCGTTTTATTAAAACTTACAGCCAAATTTGGACTTTAAATTCGTGTGATAAACGTCATTCCGAAAATTTAACCGTCAACCGTCAAAACGACTTATTTTTAACCGTCAACCCTCATACTAGTGAGTCCACATATGTTATTAGATGATCATTTGGAATGAACTTTTCTTTGTTAAGATAATGACTTTTGACCCACTGAAGGACATGAATGCTTCTGCCATCCATTAGTACTACGAACTAATTTAGGCCACTGCATGTAAATACGAGAGTCACATTTCATATACGTCTTGGCGAGTATCTTTACACCGCACCACAAAGAGCGCTACATTATCGTGCGGCGTCAGTGTTTTGTCATGGCCGAGAAACAAAATCACTCAGTTGCTCGTGATTTCCACATCTGTTCCTCTAAGCTTGTTTGTCCAGTGTCGTTAGTATCTTTATTGATCTGTACCGCAGCCTTAGTGCGCGTTGAGATAATAAACCAGAGAGTTCACGATGTTGAAGATCTCGTGGCGAACGCACGGCAGAATCAGAACCTGATCAAGGTCGTTTCCGCCGATGCCGCAAGCTTCAAACGGCCTGAAAGAGTCGAGTCTGTTGCAGAATTTGATCACAAGATTACTAAACAGAGGAGAAATGCGACAGAAGGTAAGGCTTTTGTTCTTTTGTACAGGGTTTTAGACCTCTGTACGGTGGACACAACAGGAAATTGTTGCGGTTCGCGTAGGCTAAGACTAAGCGTTGGAAATAAGATTTGAAACCTTTTAGTTATTTCAATTTCACCTTGCATAAGCACTGGAAACTGATTTATCTATGTGTCCGTCTGCACATTTAGTTTTTTTCTCATCACCAGAGTATCCTAGAATGTACTAATATGTTATTTTAAGGGATAGCTTTCTTTTGATTACTCCTAGGATTAAAAATAGTTACACAAGTGATACTACAGATCGTCGTGCGTTTGAAAATGAATACATAAACGAAATTGTGCATTTATCTCTCCACGGGGACTTTGTTCGGTATCCGGTTGCGTGTCTGTCTTATCGAATTCTTTCGGAAGTCAGACAGAGATAGAATTTAAGGTCAAAGAATCAGCCGATCGATTCAAACGGCTGGAAACATTTGAAAAAGTATTAATCAACAAATACAGACTATGAGGCAATTTTTTCATAGCTCAATGAATAGGTATCCAAAATTTTACTTCTTGAAATGGGATTAGCAAAATGTTAATTATTATACTAAGGATACAAGCGAAAGTGACATTAAAAGGTTAAATTTGTTTTGGTATAAAGCCAAAGCGAATTGAATCAGCAGTTTGAAAAGGTGAAGAAATATTAACACACTAGATCAGTTGTCGGTAAGGGCATTTTGCTCTATTCACAGTTCATCTAGGAAGAACCCGCCGGTTTTTATCTGAAGCTGGCACAAAACCAGACGAGCTTACTATGGAGGTAGTCAGAAGCGAGATAAACAAGACAATAAACTCTCTGACGTCACGGTCCTTTTGTTCAGCCAAACAACAAATCTGCGTGCAATGGCCGCCGGGAATGCAGGGTCCGAAGGGATCACGTGGTAGAAGAGGAAGGAAAGGGTCACGTGGTGACAGAGGAGAACCAGGCCCGCATGGAAAGCAGGGAGTTATGGGACCACCGGGTCAAAAAGGGGAAAAGGGAATTGAAGGAGTGCCGGGTCCCAGGGGTATCCCCGGTGTAAAGGGAGAGCCCGGGGAATCCATTTCCCCTCCTACGGTGGTGATATTCCCGATAAATCAAACAGTTATAGAAAATCAAAGCGCCGTGTTCCAGTGTTCTGTCAGCGGAAATCCTCGACCGACCCTCACTTGGCTAGGACAGAGCAGCGCTCCTTTAAAGAGTCATTTTCACTTTGATCGTGATGGCAGATTAGAAGTGAGTCACGTGACCCTTGATGACGCAGGAGAATACACTTGTGTTGGGAGCAACTTGCTGGGCACCGCAAACCAGACTGCTTCCATTATCGTACAAGGTGTGAAGTCAAATATTTGATTGCCTTGTCATAATTTATAGTACGTTTTGTTAGCATGCTAGTTATGAAAATGGCAGAAACGAATTTATCGACCATAATTGATAACGAACCAAGAAAAAACACAAGGCGCATTAAATGAAATAAAAATTATATCATTAATTGGTACATATCGTAAAAACTCTTATTTTTAGCCATTTCAGCTTAATACAGAAGTAATATACAAACTGCGGTTATACTGAAAAATGACAAAACAACGCATGTTGCAAAAAAGAACTCTGATTAATTACTTAACGTTTCGTATGCCTTTATAACATACATCCTCAAGTGACGGTTGGATATGATACAAGATTTAAATGGTTAAGAGAAAACTAAAACCACATTATGGCAATACTGAAAATCTGATAATGTGCAGACCTATCTTCAAGTCTGCTGGAAGACATATAAAAGGCTAGTAAAGAAAAACTTTCTTACTCTCCACGTTTTTGTTTAAAGTGTGTTTTAAATCCTAAGTAGAGAAGAATGAGGTTTTTTTCTTTCTGGAATATCTTTTTTCGTTTTAGAGATATTCACGTTTTTGTATTACGCAAATGAGGAAAGTGATGACGTCATAAATCGTTGCACTAAAGTAATAAAATACTGAATTAACAACTCTTTGTGAGTGCTATAAAATGTTCAGTTTTTCCGTCATATAATCGACGCTTCGCTTTACCTATGTGAAAGTCATCACAGTCCCAGCAGCTAGCATTGTACACAACCTTTGACTTGAGAGAGCGGTTAACCCTGCTCTTGTAGGAAAATATAGAGTTAATTAAATGCGGTAAGTGTTACGAAAAATTCTTTTTAGGTTAATACAAGCGTAGAACTTGTAGATACAATATTTAAGTTGATTTGTGATCAATTTACTCACGAGTCCCAGATAAGGCAAAACGATAGAAATATCTTTTTTGGATATCGTAGTGATAGGATCTTTTGGTTTGTTTCGGTTTTTGGTCACAACATCGTTCATGTTACAAGTAATAATACCCTCGGGGTAACGATCGCTTGACGAGAGACTCTTAATTAAGATCATTCAGGGAAGACTGCAATTAAGAAAGTAAGCAACAGATGTGGAGACATCGATAAGTGAGTGTTCGGATGAGGTTAATCTTGTACTTTCGAAGTTTAGTATAAGGTTCAGTGAAAGTTTTTTTGCGGTAAATGGATGTTGAGAAGGAGTTGTTATTGTGGCGTTTAATTGAAGTATTAGGGAAAGGAATTTAATTCTTGATTGTGTAAGTTGAATATTGTAATGCCCGCTGTTTAGATAATGAAGAAACTTGATAGCTTGGTTGCAGCCAAAATGTGGTTAGTGAGAATCTTTTTCTTTACTAGCCTTTCATATATTTTCCAGTAGACTTTAAGATAGATCTGTATGTTACCAGTTCTTGTCTTTCGTTGTCTTAAGCATCCTAATCTTATTGTATTACATCCAACCGTCACTTCTGAGGATATATGTTGAGGCCCACGAAACATTAAGCCATTAATCATAGCTCTTTACAACATGTGTTGCTTGTCATGTGCGTAATAAAAGGCACACAATCTTTCTTTGTTTTATTTAAAGCGCCTCCTCGAATTCAACTCGCCCCAGGCCCAACTTACTCCAAGAAGGGTTCAAACGTCACCCTACCAAAATGTCACGTGACTGGTTTTCCAGCACCTGTTGTCACTTGGCGGAAGTTTCCAGGATCTCATGCTAAAGACAGAACTATGCAGGATGGGGGCTTACTGACCGTGAGCCTTGCAGCAAAACAAGATATTGGGGTCTATGTGTGCCACGCGAAGAATCACTTAGGAGAGGCATCGGCAGTAACCTCGCTAGTTGTCATCTCGGTTCCAAAATTCATCACAAAACCACCCCAAACAGTCATAAAACGTCTAGGTGACGACTTGTCTTTAAACTGTTTTGCATCTGGCGAGCCAGCTCCCGCTGTATCCTGGAAACGATCCTCGGGGGCCTGGAACGACGAACGAATGAAAGTACAGAGAGGAACTTTACAGATTTCCAGACTTGATGAAACTGATTCTGGAATTTACATCTGTGAAGCAAAAGTGCCTTATTACACTATAGAAGCGCGGTCTAATCTCTCAGTAGTTAGTAAGTATCTCAAAAAACGGTGCGAAAATTGGCGATAAAAAAATAAGAGGATCGAAAGCCTGGAACAGGATACTAATTTAATAGTTTTCAAAAGATTTCAAACAATTGAGACCAGCTAATTTGGTTTAAATTTGGTTGGAAATAACCATGTGTGATCAACAATAGTTGGCATACAAGTCATACAGCCCCATATTAAAAAAAAAAAACAATTAAAAAAAAGTCCTATTTTATGTTCTCTTTCCTTGATTGGGTAATTTGCGTTTGTTGTGATTGGATAAAGGTGATTATTTGGGTTTCCGACACAGGACAGACATTAATTAAAACGCCGTTCTATATTAGATTATTAATTAACTTTCAACTCTTCTTTCCCAAAAGTGGCCAGTAGCTTATTTCATTTTATAAGCTTAGCATGGCAAAGGGGATAATAGTCAGAAAAAGAATACTCAAAATCATGAAAAAAAGTCAGACACGACAAAATTAACACGTTAATTAGTATATTGTCTACCCATGTCAGGTTGTGTTCTTTACTATTTTGAAAACCTCGAACAAAAGTTTTTCATGGTCTCGTAGGCCATGCTCGTAACTTCTTTAACGACGTAAACACGATTTATGAAGTCGAAGATTTTAATATAGAACGTGGAATTATTCACCGTTAATGAAATACTTAGGGTTAACCCTTCGAAGATTTAACATGCCATCTAAGGGGGAGTAGAAATACTCCTAACCAAGTCTGATGCGGCTTCATGGACCACTAAGGTTCTAACGCAGTCTGTACATATACATTGCCGGCGTTAGCGGTTTCATGCAGGCTAACGTAATGCAAGGCTCGTTATACTTCAGAAGTCTCGGGCTGAACTGTGTCATCTAACTTTTGACTTTCCATCTAATCCAAATAGTTCAGTTTACAACTAATGGCGACAGAGGACGATATGGCACCATTCAGCAATTCACCGTTTCCCAAAGCGCCCGCTATCTTATTAAAGCCTGGGGAGCCCAGGGAGGAACACACAAGTACAACTATGGATACAATCCGGGAACTTACTATGGCGGCAAGGGTGCGTACATTGAAGGCAAGTTTAGACTGACTAAAGGAACAGTGCTGAATATTGTGGTAGGACAGAGAGGAGGAAACTCAGTGGAGGTGAAAGGAGGACAGACGACTACCAACACAGCAGCTCAGCTAGGACTGTCTGTAGAGGACAATGCTGGTACGGGAGGAGGGGGAGGGAGTTTTGTTTACACCACAAGCAATATGCTTTTGTTAGCCGCCGGAGGAGGAGGGGGTGCGTCTGGTGGATATAACGGTGTGGATGGTCAGGCGGGAACAAGTGGTACCAGTAGTGTGGGGAAAGAGTCATCCCAAGTTCGGAAGGGAGGCACTGGAGGACAACCGGGTGAATGTAACAGTGCAGGTGCTAGTCACCATGGGGGAGTGGGTGCGGGTTGGCAAGGATGTAGGAGAGCGGATTCTAGCCATGGAGAAAGAGGCGGATCACGTGCACAACGTTGGATTGGAGGTCAGGCGGGAGGAATGAACAGTGGAATAACGGGGAGCCTCCCCCTGGTGCGGTGGGGGGATTCGGTGGCGGAGGAGGAGGTTCAGAGGACAATGGTGCATCAGGTGGAGGTGGAGGATACTCTGGGGAGGAAGCGGTACCCGCGACAAGCAAGCCGGAGGGGGAGGGGGTTCGTATTGTAGTGGCGATAGTTGTTCTGGTGTGACTGGTGGTAACGTGAATGATGATGGTCTTGTACAAATTGCAATTATATCGGATTAGCAGCAAAGAATGGAACTCGTTTCAGGGCTTTTTGATTTTCATTGACAGTGTGTTGAACAAGTACCATTTTATGGGCTAACTAGTGGATCCTGCAGTATTTGTATAGAAGTGTTTATGTAGCAAGTTTGAGTGTAGTTACATATTGTTTCCATGGTTGCTAATTAACTAATAACTCAAAAGCAGTCTTTGTATTCGGCAAAGACAGCTCTTGTTTTCCGACTGAAAGACCACACTGTTTTCATGCTCAAAGGGTTTATACCAACTCGTTGTAATATGAACTAAATATGTTATATTTTTCCCCTAGTAAATTATCTTTTAATAAATTGACGTCAGTTTTTTTATGCGCCTGTCCTCTGCTCAAGCGGCTGTTGAACCACGAGCCGCAGGCTAGCGGTTCCGCAAAAAATTAACGCAGTTTATAGTATAAGACTATAGACTGAGGTTGTAGTTTCATCAGATAAAAAAAAAAACTCTATAGGAACTTGACGTTTCATAACGTTTTAGCTCGACAGAGTTCTTGTTTGAAAAACTGACGCCAATTTGTTTTTACAACAACAAAACCCCAAAATGGTCAAATGGCGGGAAGAATTGAAGGGAAAAGACGCCGTAAACTTGGCGCAAACAAAGATAAGTGAATTTTAGTCAAAAAGACGCGAATTTTGTCAAAAACGTTTCTCTTTTTGATTGGCTACTGAAAAAATTTCATTCAATCTCATGGATTAAAAAGTTGACAGTGCGACAGCTGAACGTTAGACAGTTCAAAGCTAAGCTTTTATAAGTTAAAATCTGCTCCGTCTGTTATCTTATTGATGATAAAAATGAGCCAATCATGTCTGTTTGAAACATAACTTGTATGCTTGCAAAGTTTTTTTCTGTAGGATTCCAAGTAGGCTTACCCGCGTAGCTTTACTCTCAAACATACTATACAGTGAGTAATGACATTGTGTTATAAACCACTGAAGTAACCTCAGATGTCTTTGTAAACTAGCCTCAACTTATCTCGGCAAAAGTCAGTTACATGCATAGCGGTTTTTCTCGTTGTATTGATTTTGCTTTCGGTTTCCAATACAGCTGGCGTTGGTGTTTTTATTCAATTCATTTCAGTTTTCTATTTACAGTATGGAGAATTTAGATACATAGGTTTAGTAATGAAAATATCAAGAAATATGAAGCCGGAAAAAAAAAAAAATTGTAAAGTGAGCAGCGATCAAAGTAGCAAGCTAGAGCGTACTGTTTTCACACAAAGTTAAGATTTCTTTTGATATAATCCTATACTATGGCATTTTATTATTTCAGTTATTAATTGATACTATTGTGGAGTTAAATCTTAGTTTTAAAATAAATATTTATTGAAAATGTCTTTTCGACGAAATAGATCATGAATTTATTAAACAAGAGGATTTTACATCATAATACACTGATCCAACTCCAACAATACAACCCCAATAAGTTTAAGCAAAGATGCACTACTGATATTGTTTCATTGAAATTCGATGAATCTGTTCTGATGGACGATTCTAAAGACCCTATGCAAAAATGGCTGCCTTTATATTGTTCTTTTGTTCTCATTTAAAATAGCCTCACTAACCTCGTTTTTGAGTCAAAAATTGTAAAGAAGTTGTTATCCCGAACGAGGTCAGTGAGGCTATTTTGAAAACGAACAAAAGAATGAATTAAAGGTAGTCATTTCTGCATAGGGTCTGGTATTCACTGCTCACAAAATGAATTCGTAATTCTCTTCGTTGTTTACCACCGAAGATGATGTAA
>JAHPZR010035192.1:0-2500 GCA_019787425.1 Platygyra sinensis
GCTGAATATTGTGGTGGGACAGAGAGGAGCAAACTCAGTAGAGGTGAAAGGAGGACGAAGCACTACCCAGGACAGCAGCTGAGTTAGGACTATCTGTAGAGGACAATGCTGGAACAGGGGGAGGGGGAGGGAGTTTTGTTTATACAACAAGTAACACGCTTTTGTTAGCCGCCGGAGGGGGAGGGGGTGCGTCTGCTGGATATAACGGCATGGATGGTCAGAAGGGAACAAGTGGCACCAGTAGTGTGGGGAAAGAGTCATCCCATGTTCGGAAGGGAGGTACTGGTGGACAGCCAGGTGAATGTAACAGTGCAGGTGCAAGTTTCCATGGAGGAGTGGGCGCGGGTTGGTATGCTCAAGGATGTAGCAGAGCGGGTTCTAACCATGGAGAGAGAGGCGGGTCACGTGCTCAAGGTTGGATTGGAGGTCAGGCGGGAATAATGAACAGTGGGAATAACGGAGGGCCTTCCCCTGGTGCGGTAGGGGGATTCGGTGGTGGGGAGGGGGCTCAGAAGACAACGGTGCATCAGGTGGAGGTGGGGGTTACTCTGGGGGAGGTAGCGGTACCATCCAAACCAAGCCGGAGGCGGGGGGGGTTCATACTGTGGTGGTAGTAGTTGTTATTTCGTGACTGGTGGTAATTTGAATGATGACGGTTTGTACAAATTACAGTTTTATCTGACTAGCAACAACGAGTTGAACTCGTTACAGGCGTTTTTGAGTTTCAAAATGATTTAGGAGAACAAGCACCGTTTAAGGGCTAATTAATCTATCTTGAAGTTTTTGTATCTAAGTTGCTGTAGCAAAGTGACATGTCCCATGGATCAGACCGAGTTAATGTGACAAGTTTGTAGTTACACATTCTTTCGATTGTTGTTTATTAGATGATAAGTCAGAAACTATTACTGTGCCTGATAAACGATTTGGCGAAGATAGCACTTGTATATATTTTTCGACTGGAAAATCGACCTACAATAGTATTTCATTCTCAAAAGATTTATACGCATTTGGTGTATTATGAAACGCATTTTTTGCTGACGTGCATCAGAAGTGCCTTACAATTTTGTATTTTTTTTCCGTAATTAATATTTAGGTGTAATACATCCCGGCTCACTTCATTGTCGAATTTTGTACAGAATGCACATTGGACCATTTTGATTAAATATATAGATGAAACTAAGTTAATTTAATAGACTTTGATAAAAGCAGTACTGGGAAAGGTATATATTTTTGTGCTGTGACTGTTTAAGCATTGCATTATACAGGCAAGGTATTTTTTTCAGTTAGGAATCCGGAGTAAGTATTGCGGACTTACTCGAAAACTTACTATATAGTGAGTAATGAAATACTGTCTTTTAGATCATTGGCGCAGACCCCAAATACTTTTGTCCTTATCTTTGCATGTAATCTAAACTTAGTTATCTCTGCTAAAGAGTTGTAACAGTTTTTCTACTTGTATTGATTTTCTCTCTCCGTTTCCAATATAGCGTTGGTTGTTTGCGTACAAAGTTAAGACCTCTTTTGATATAATTGTATGTTATGGCATTTTATCACTTCAGTTTAATTAATAATTGATGCTGTTGAGATGTTAAAACTTAGTTTTGTAATAAGTGTTGTTGAAAATGTTTGGTATTGTTGATGAATTAGAGTAACTATTGAACAAGTGGACTCTGCATGTACACTGAAGCAACTGAGCTGTTAAATGTCTTAACTTCATAAAATTTTAGGTGTTTTAGGGAGATGACACAATATTTTACTTGATTATCTGGCTAGCTTCGTGAACGGGCAATATGAACCAAATCGCGCGCTGTGACTGGCTACTCAAACTACTAGAGCTATCTTGCCCGCTCGGGACTACCCGCCGTATCCCGCGAGAAAAGTTTCCTCGAAAGCCAAATAATAAATCCTTTATTGACCAAGCAGTCTTCGGTCAAGATGGCTGAACATTAGCCTCGTTCTTTTTTTGCAAGTTCATGGACCTTGATTCCGTCTCGTTCCATAAAGACGCAAAACTAGAACTTGGCCAATATCCAGCCATCTTGACCTCACACTTGGTCAATAACCCATATATACAACACAAAAAAGGAGTGAATTTTGCAAGAAAAATCTTGGAATTGTTGTATGCTGTGATCGTCTGTGTGAGGGTAGTTCTGAAGAGAAAATGGTGACTGATGTCTCGACAAATAAACAACCGCCAAATGCAGATCCTTTAGCAGGTTGTTATATACTGCTAAAATGATATATCTTCAAGTTGGTGTCTTACGCGAGGACCTGATTGTGAGGATCCTTCCTTTGGGTACACCTACTCTTAATTCTAATCAAGATTTTAAGTTTCTGTTCCTTACCAGAACTGAACGCGCTCTTTCCACGTGAAGATGAGATTTCTATTCTATTCACCGAGATTGAGAAGAATAATTGTTTTAGTATATACACAGGACGTGATCTCAACAACATTTTCAGAAGGAAACCATTAAAAATCGATTTAATTGGCCTCTCAATT
>JAHPZR010035192.1:10000-18952 GCA_019787425.1 Platygyra sinensis
TAAAACCGGCTAGCGACAGAACTGACCACCCAACTTCGTTCTCCACTTTCCCAGGGCATACCGTAGGAAAACTGCCGTGTGGTTCCCAGCCACCAGCTTCCAAATGTGTTGTTTGGAGCTGGCGCTTAAAGGGGTGCTTTGCACCCGTCTCGGCAGTAAAGGGCAAACTACATAGGGTTTTTGGTCCTGTGGCTGCCCGACGGCTATGCCATGCTGATGAGGCCTAACAAGGCCGAAACAGCTGTCCATGGCTGCCACTGCCCAGGTGAAATGGCTGTGCGCATGCATAAGGTACTGGCCAGGCCGTGGGTTGGTGTTCGAGTGCGTCACTTGCTTTTTATTGTTGTTTCTCACATCTTACCGCCCCCGGGCTATGCGACGTTAAGATGAGAGACCCTGGGGACGAGGTTGCTGACTTTCCGCTCGGTTAACACTTCGGTGTCGTAAAACGTCAGACATCACAAATCACTTCGCATGACCTCGCTATCACTGTTCGTTTGCTCTTACAAAGGGCGAGCACGCACCGTTTACAAGGGTCTTTATAATTGGTCAGACGAGACAGTAGGTAAACAACACAAACAATGCCCCTAGTCCTATCAAAAAATAAGGTGCAGATTAACAAGGACGAATCAAAATAGAGGTTGTAAAGAGGTGCAGGCCACCCCTTTAAAAAGCATGACGTCCAATATAGACCATTTTACAGTCGTGCGCTCAGTGACCTGGCCATTAAATGGCAGCGAGGCTGCAGGTGACCTTCTTTTGATGCAGACGTCACTGCTTTTATTGTATAGATCAAGTTGTTATAATGCTAACTAGACTCTTTTACATGACAAAACCAGACAGGTCTGTATCAAAGCAAGGTCAACTCCAGCCTCACTGCCATTCAAAGACCAGGTCACCGAGCAACCTCGTTCCCAGAGCCTTTTCCCTGGCTTGGTTGGTCACCGAGTAGCCAACTGTAACAAATATTGATGGAACAATTAAAACGTTATGCAAAATCAACCTTTGCTGAAAACAATTTTTGAAAAACCTCCAATAATCTCCTACAAAAAGGGGGAAATTCCTCGAAGACTCGCTCGTTAGGGCCAAGATATGATTTTAAGGCGACTCATTGAAAGCCACAATGAGAGTCCGTGCAGGTCTGTCATCATTACCTTTTCATCGCCTTAATACGTCCAGCGGTAACGGAGGTGCTGTAATTACCCTAATGATACTCATTGTTGTCATAGTTGAAGACCAATAACCTCATTTTTAGTACACAAATTATAGGATTAATTTCAGTATTGAAGTATGAGCAAAATTATATCGTTTTATTAAAACTTACAGCCAAATTTGGACTTTAAATTCGTGTGATAAACGTCATTCCGAAAATTTAACCGTCAACCGTCAAAACGACTTATTTTTAACCGTCAACCCTCATACTAGTGAGTCCACATATGTTATTAGATGATCATTTGGAATGAACTTTTCTTTGTTAAGATAATGACTTTTGACCCACTGAAGGACATGAATGCTTCTGCCATCCATTAGTACTACGAACTAATTTAGGCCACTGCATGTAAATACGAGAGTCACATTTCATATACGTCTTGGCGAGTATCTTTACACCGCACCACAAAGAGCGCTACATTATCGTGCGGCGTCAGTGTTTTGTCATGGCCGAGAAACAAAATCACTCAGTTGCTCGTGATTTCCACATCTGTTCCTCTAAGCTTGTTTGTCCAGTGTCGTTAGTATCTTTATTGATCTGTACCGCAGCCTTAGTGCGCGTTGAGATAATAAACCAGAGAGTTCACGATGTTGAAGATCTCGTGGCGAACGCACGGCAGAATCAGAACCTGATCAAGGTCGTTTCCGCCGATGCCGCAAGCTTCAAACGGCCTGAAAGAGTCGAGTCTGTTGCAGAATTTGATCACAAGATTACTAAACAGAGGAGAAATGCGACAGAAGGTAAGGCTTTTGTTCTTTTGTACAGGGTTTTAGACCTCTGTACGGTGGACACAACAGGAAATTGTTGCGGTTCGCGTAGGCTAAGACTAAGCGTTGGAAATAAGATTTGAAACCTTTTAGTTATTTCAATTTCACCTTGCATAAGCACTGGAAACTGATTTATCTATGTGTCCGTCTGCACATTTAGTTTTTTTCTCATCACCAGAGTATCCTAGAATGTACTAATATGTTATTTTAAGGGATAGCTTTCTTTTGATTACTCCTAGGATTAAAAATAGTTACACAAGTGATACTACAGATCGTCGTGCGTTTGAAAATGAATACATAAACGAAATTGTGCATTTATCTCTCCACGGGGACTTTGTTCGGTATCCGGTTGCGTGTCTGTCTTATCGAATTCTTTCGGAAGTCAGACAGAGATAGAATTTAAGGTCAAAGAATCAGCCGATCGATTCAAACGGCTGGAAACATTTGAAAAAGTATTAATCAACAAATACAGACTATGAGGCAATTTTTTCATAGCTCAATGAATAGGTATCCAAAATTTTACTTCTTGAAATGGGATTAGCAAAATGTTAATTATTATACTAAGGATACAAGCGAAAGTGACATTAAAAGGTTAAATTTGTTTTGGTATAAAGCCAAAGCGAATTGAATCAGCAGTTTGAAAAGGTGAAGAAATATTAACACACTAGATCAGTTGTCGGTAAGGGCATTTTGCTCTATTCACAGTTCATCTAGGAAGAACCCGCCGGTTTTTATCTGAAGCTGGCACAAAACCAGACGAGCTTACTATGGAGGTAGTCAGAAGCGAGATAAACAAGACAATAAACTCTCTGACGTCACGGTCCTTTTGTTCAGCCAAACAACAAATCTGCGTGCAATGGCCGCCGGGAATGCAGGGTCCGAAGGGATCACGTGGTAGAAGAGGAAGGAAAGGGTCACGTGGTGACAGAGGAGAACCAGGCCCGCATGGAAAGCAGGGAGTTATGGGACCACCGGGTCAAAAAGGGGAAAAAGGGAATTGAAGGAGTGCCGGGTCCCAGGGGTATCCCCGGTGTAAAGGGAGAGCCCGGGGAATCCATTTCCCCTCCTACGGTGGTGATATTCCCGATAAATCAAACAGTTATAGAAAATCAAAGCGCCGTGTTCCAGTGTTCTGTCAGCGGAAATCCTCGACCGACCCTCACTTGGCTAGGACAGAGCAGCGCTCCTTTAAAGAGTCATTTTCACTTTGATCGTGATGGCAGATTAGAAGTGAGTCACGTGACCCTTGATGACGCAGGAGAATACACTTGTGTTGGGAGCAACTTGCTGGGCACCGCAACCAGACTGCTTCCATTATCGTACAAGGTGTGAAGTCAAATATTTGATTGCCTTGTCATAATTTATAGTACGTTTTGTTAGCATGCTAGTTATGAAAATGGCAGAAACGAATTTATCGACCATAATTGATAACGAACCAAGAAAAAACACAAGGCGCATTAAATGAAATAAAAATTATATCATTAATTGGTACATATCGTAAAAACTCTTATTTTTAGCCATTTCAGCTTAATACAGAAGTAATATACAAACTGCGGTTATACTGAAAAATGACAAAACAACGCATGTTGCAAAAAAGAACTCTGATTAATTACTTAACGTTTCGTATGCCTTTATAACATACATCCTCAAGTGACGGTTGGATATGATACAAGATTTAAATGGTTAAGAGAAAACTAAAACCACATTATGGCAATACTGAAAATCTGATAATGTGCAGACCTATCTTCAAGTCTGCTGGAAGACATATAAAAGGCTAGTAAAGAAAAACTTTCTTACTCTCCACGTTTTTGTTTAAAGTGTGTTTTAAATCCTAAGTAGAGAAGAATGAGGTTTTTTTTCTTTCTGGAATATCTTTTTTCGTTTTAGAGATATTCACGTTTTTGTATTACGCAAATGAGGAAAGTGATGACGTCATAAATCGTTGCACTAAAGTAATAAAATACTGAATTAACAACTCTTTGTGAGTGCTATAAAATGTTCAGTTTTTCCGTCATATAATCGACGCTTCGCTTTACCTATGTGAAAGTCATCACAGTCCCAGCAGCTAGCATTGTACACAACCTTTGACTTGAGAGAGCGGTTAACCCTGCTCTTGTAGGAAAATATAGAGTTAATTAAATGCGGTAAGTGTTACGAAAAATTCTTTTTAGGTTAATACAAGCGTAGAACTTGTAGATACAATATTTAAGTTGATTTGTGATCAATTTACTCACGAGTCCCAGATAAGGCAAAACGATAGAAATATCTTTTTTGGATATCGTAGTGATAGGATCTTTTGGTTTGTTTCGGTTTTTGGTCACAACATCGTTCATGTTACAAGTAATAATACCCTCGGGGTAACGATCGCTTGACGAGAGACTCTTAATTAAGATCATTCAGGGAAGACTGCAATTAAGAAAGTAAGCAACAGATGTGGAGACATCGATAAGTGAGTGTTCGGATGAGGTTAATCTTGTACTTTCGAAGTTTAGTATAAGGTTCAGTGAAAGTTTTTTTGCGGTAAATGGATGTTGAGAAGGAGTTGTTATTGTGGCGTTTAATTGAAGTATTAGGGAAAGGAATTTAATTCTTGATTGTGTAAGTTGAATATTGTAATGCCCGCTGTTTAGATAATGAAGAAACTTGATAGCTTGGTTGCAGCCAAAATGTGGTTAGTGAGAATCTTTTTCTTTACTAGCCTTTCATATATTTTCCAGTAGACTTTAAGATAGATCTGTATGTTACCAGTTCTTGTCTTTCGTTGTCTTAAGCATCCTAATCTTATTGTATTACATCCAACCGTCACTTCTGAGGATATATGTTGAGGCCCACGAAACATTAAGCCATTAATCATAGCTCTTTACAACATGTGTTGCTTGTCATGTGCGTAATAAAAGGCACACAATCTTTCTTTGTTTTATTTAAAGCGCCTCCTCGAATTCAACTCGCCCCAGGCCCAACTTACTCCAAGAAGGGTTCAAACGTCACCCTACCAAAATGTCACGTGACTGGTTTTCCAGCACCTGTTGTCACTTGGCGGAAGTTTCCAGGATCTCATGCTAAAGACAGAACTATGCAGGATGGGGGCTTACTGACCGTGAGCCTTGCAGCAAAACAAGATATTGGGGTCTATGTGTGCCACGCGAAGAATCACTTAGGAGAGGCATCGGCAGTAACCTCGCTAGTTGTCATCTCGGTTCCAAAATTCATCACAAAACCACCCCAAACAGTCATAAAACGTCTAGGTGACGACTTGTCTTTAAACTGTTTTGCATCTGGCGAGCCAGCTCCCGCTGTATCCTGGAAACGATCCTCGGGGGCCTGGAACGACGAACGAATGAAAGTACAGAGAGGAACTTTACAGATTTCCAGACTTGATGAAACTGATTCTGGAATTTACATCTGTGAAGCAAAAGTGCCTTATTACACTATAGAAGCGCGGTCTAATCTCTCAGTAGTTAGTAAGTATCTCAAAAAACGGTGCGAAAATTGGCGATAAAAAAATAAGAGGATCGAAAGCCTGGAACAGGATACTAATTTAATAGTTTTCAAAAGATTTCAAACAATTGAGACCAGCTAATTTGGTTTAAATTTGGTTGGAAATAACCATGTGTGATCAACAATAGTTGGCATACAAGTCATACAGCCCCATATTAAAAAAAAAAAACAATTAAAAAAAAGTCCTATTTTATGTTCTCTTTCCTTGATTGGGTAATTTGCGTTTGTTGTGATTGGATAAAGGTGATTATTTGGGTTTCCGACACAGGACAGACATTAATTAAAACGCCGTTCTATATTAGATTATTAATTAACTTTCAACTCTTCTTTCCCAAAAGTGGCCAGTAGCTTATTTCATTTTATAAGCTTAGCATGGCAAAGGGGATAATAGTCAGAAAAAGAATACTCAAAATCATGAAAAAAGTCAGACACGACAAAATTAACACGTTAATTAGTATATTGTCTACCCATGTCAGGTTGTGTTCTTTACTATTTTGAAAACCTCGAACAAAAGTTTTTCATGGTCTCGTAGGCCATGCTCGTAACTTCTTTAACGACGTAAACACGATTTATGAAGTCGAAGATTTTAATATAGAACGTGGAATTATTCACCGTTAATGAAATACTTAGGGTTAACCCTTCGAAGATTTAACATGCCATCTAAGGGGGAGTAGAAATACTCCTAACCAAGTCTGATGCGGCTTCATGGACCACTAAGGTTCTAACGCAGTCTGTACATATACATTGCCGGCGTTAGCGGTTTCATGCAGGCTAACGTAATGCAAGGCTCGTTATACTTCAGAAGTCTCGGGCTGAACTGTGTCATCTAACTTTTGACTTTCCATCTAATCCAAATAGTTCAGTTTACAACTAATGGCGACAGAGGACGATATGGCACCATTCAGCAATTCACCGTTTCCCAAAGCGCCCGCTATCTTATTAAAGCCTGGGGAGCCCAGGGAGGAACACACAAGTACAACTATGGATACAATCCGGGAACTTACTATGGCGGCAAGGGTGCGTACATTGAAGGCAAGTTTAGACTGACTAAAGGAACAGTGCTGAATATTGTGGTAGGACAGAGAGGAGGAAACTCAGTGGAGGTGAAAGGAGGACAGACGACTACCAACACAGCAGCTCAGCTAGGACTGTCTGTAGAGGACAATGCTGGTACGGGAGGAGGGGGAGGGAGTTTTGTTTACACCACAAGCAATATGCTTTTGTTAGCCGCCGGAGGAGGAGGGGGTGCGTCTGGTGGATATAACGGTGTGGATGGTCAGGCGGGAACAAGTGGTACCAGTAGTGTGGGGAAAGAGTCATCCCAAGTTCGGAAGGGAGGCACTGGAGGACAACCGGGTGAATGTAACAGTGCAGGTGCTAGTCACCATGGGGGAGTGGGTGCGGGTTGGCAAGGATGTAGGAGAGCGGATTCTAGCCATGGAGAAAGAGGCGGATCACGTGCACAACGTTGGATTGGAGGTCAGGCGGGAGGAATGAACAGTGGGAATAACGGGGAGCCTCCCCCTGGTGCGGTGGGGGGATTCGGTGGCGGAGGAGGAGGTTCAGAGGACAATGGTGCATCAGGTGGAGGTGGAGGATACTCTGGGGGAGGAAGCGGTACCCGCGACAAGCAAGCCGGAGGGGGAGGGGGTTCGTATTGTAGTGGCGATAGTTGTTCTGGTGTGACTGGTGGTAACGTGAATGATGATGGTCTTGTACAAATTGCAATTATATCGGATTAGCAGCAAAGAATGGAACTCGTTTCAGGGCTTTTTGATTTTCATTGACAGTGTGTTGAACAAGTACCATTTTATGGGCTAACTAGTGGATCCTGCAGTATTTGTATAGAAGTGTTTATGTAGCAAGTTTGAGTGTAGTTACATATTGTTTCCATGGTTGCTAATTAACTAATAACTCAAAAGCAGTCTTTGTATTCGGCAAAGACAGCTCTTGTTTTCCGACTGAAAGACCACACTGTTTTCATGCTCAAAGGGTTTATACCAACTCGTTGTAATATGAACTAAATATGTTATATTTTTCCCCTAGTAAATTATCTTTTAATAAATTGACGTCAGTTTTTTTATGCGCCTGTCCTCTGCTCAAGCGGCTGTTGAACCACGAGCCGCAGGCTAGCGGTTCCGCAAAAAATTAACGCAGTTTATAGTATAAGACTATAGACTGAGGTTGTAGTTTCATCAGATAAAAAAAAAAACTCTATAGGAACTTGACGTTTCATAACGTTTTAGCTCGACAGAGTTCTTGTTTGAAAAACTGACGCCAATTTGTTTTTACAACAACAAAACCCCAAAATGGTCAAATGGCGGGAAGAATTGAAGGGAAAAGACGCCGTAAACTTGGCGCAAACAAAGATAAGTGAATTTTAGTCAAAAAGACGCGAATTTTGTCAAAAACGTTTCTCTTTTTGATTGGCTACTGAAAAAATTTCATTCAATCTCATGGATTAAAAAGTTGACAGTGCGACAGCTGAACGTTAGACAGTTCAAAGCTAAGCTTTTATAAGTTAAAATCTGCTCCGTCTGTTATCTTATTGATGATAAAAATGAGCCAATCATGTCTGTTTGAAACATAACTTGTATGCTTGCAAAGTTTTTTTCTGTAGGATTCCAAGTAGGCTTACCCGCGTAGCTTTACTCTCAAACATACTATACAGTGAGTAATGACATTGTGTTATAAACCACTGAAGTAACCTCAGATGTCTTTGTAAACTAGCCTCAACTTATCTCGGCAAAAGTCAGTTACATGCATAGCGGTTTTTCTCGTTGTATTGATTTTGCTTTCGGTTTCCAATACAGCTGGCGTTGGTGTTTTTATTCAATTCATTTCAGTTTTCTATTTACAGTATGGAGAATTTAGATACATAGGTTTAGTAATGAAAATATCAAGAAATATGAAGCCGGAAAAAAAAAAAAATTGTAAAGTGAGCAGCGATCAAAGTAGCAAGCTAGAGCGTACTGTTTTCACACAAAGTTAAGATTTCTTTTGATATAATCCTATACTATGGCATTTTATTATTTCAGTTATTAATTGATACTATTGTGGAGTTAAATCTTAGTTTTAAAATAAATATTTATTGAAAATGTCTTTTCGACGAAATAGATCATGAATTTATTAAACAAGAGGATTTTACATCATAATACACTGATCCAACTCCAACAATACAACCCCAATAAGTTTAAGCAAAGATGCACTACTGATATTGTTTCATTGAAATTCGATGAATCTGTTCTGATGGACGATTCTAAAGACCCTATGCAAAAATGGCTGCCTTTATATTGTTCTTTTGTTCTCATTTAAAATAGCCTCACTAACCTCGTTTTTGAGTCAAAAATTGTAAAGAAGTTGTTATCCCGAACGAGGTCAGTGAGGCTATTTTGAAAACGAACAAAAGAATGAATTAAAGGTAGTCATTTCTGCATAGGGTCTGGTATTCACTGCTCACAAAATGAATTCGTAATT
>JAHPZR010035194.1:5000-10490 GCA_019787425.1 Platygyra sinensis
TGGAAACCGTTATCTGTGTTAATTTCAGTTAGAATTCTACTAAAACAATTAGATTATTCGCTCTCGATTTCTATGAGGCGATAGTTGATTCGGCCTTCGGCCTCATCAACTATCACCTTATAGAAATCTCGAGCTCATAATCTAATTGTTAAATATAGCCGGTTTATTGTTTCACATCTACTTAGCATACTATTTCATTCTTAATTCATGTAAAAATATACTTAACACAATTTCACACCATGAAGGGAAACAAATCCTTTTGTAGACCAGAAGTCAACAATTCTTCTTTCTACAAAGATCACGCAAATTCGCCTAAATTAGTCTTTAGGAAATTCTCAAAAATTCTCCTAAATATCACAAAAATTTTCTAAATATCTCGAAAATCCTCGAAATATCTCTTATTTTTGTCGTAAAAATGCGCCAGTTTTGAATCACTTAGGTCGAAAGTTTTATAACTGAGCTGAGGAAGAAGATTCAAGTGCTTCGTGTTACCAGCATGCGCAATTTTTGAAATTTCTTCCTTCAGCGCTTTTAGTGACATGGACTGTATTTTTCGAGGGTGAAAGCCCTGAACTGGATTGTTTCTGGCATAAACTGAGTCTTGACGGTTTTAACGGAATAACGAGAAAGCTATGAACATTTCTAAATATCGCCTAAATTTTCCAAAAATCGTATTATTTTCTTAACCTCTCGGAAAATTCTAAATCTTCCAAAAAATATCCGGATATTTGTGGAAAGGCCTGCAGGCTAGCCACGAGCAACGGGGGGGGGGGGGGGGGGAATTACGTGACGAGCTGAAGTGGGTTGGTAATATATTATGTAGGTGTGGGCTTAATCCCCTGGTATAACCGATGTTATCTACTTAGCATACTATTTCATTTTCGATTCCATGTAAAAATATACTTAACACAATTCAATTCACGCCATGAAGGGAAATAAATCCTTGTGTAGACCAGAAATTACTTCTCAAACCCGATTACAATTTAATCTCGCAGTTCAACAACCATAGCCTATGGAATGGAAACCATTGATATACAGTCAGCCTCACAATAAGTAAGCCAATCCAGGCTGACTATAAATCAGGAAAACGACAGAGTGATACGAGAATTGATGATTCCAACGCAAGGAAATCTCCTCACCTAGTTTGCGCCAGTCAGCGCGATAGGAGTGAGTGAGTGAGTCTCCGGAAAAAAATGCGTGTTCTTGTTATAGAAACGACCACTTGTAATCGGAGATAGTTTTTGTCTATTTTCTTGCGAAATTTCTACTGTCATCTTTCTACATTGTTATTATTCTACTGCACGTAAGGAGAATTCGATATTGTTTTAAACATTTCCTAATTTTTTTTGTTTTGATATGCTATCGTCCCAGTTTCAAAGCCTATTCCAAGTCAACTTTCCTGACTATTGTGTGTCTTTCTTTTTCCTGTAATCAGACGATTAGATTATTCCGAGGCCAGTAAGTCAAATGTTCTCAGAGACGGCCGTCACAGTGTGTTGAAAATAAGGATAGCTTCATTACCGAAAAAAAGTAACCAAGAAAAAAAAAGTCGCACACACAGTGGACGAAGAAGATTTGTTATGCCTAGGGTCAGAGTTCTCCTGAAAGGCCGGTTCTTCACGCAGAGCGGAAGTTCTCTGTAAAAATTAAGTGAAAATCTGACTGTGAGAGGATACCTCTATTTTGACCTTATAGGTCAATACTATGTCACTCGCGACACTCTGGCCACGACGCAGCTTCCCTTGTAGTCACAATCAATTTAAAACAAAAATATAATTTTCACATGTTGCTATCAGTTGTACAATTATGGGAGTCCTAAATATCTTTATTTTACCTGTAAGTTAAAGTCTCTGCCACTGTTAATAAGTGATACCGCACTGGCGCTAGTCCAACAATGTGGGAGAACAGACTTAACACTGTGTTGTCTCGTCAAGATGCATGCAGTTAAAGACTTCAGTATTTATCACTGTTAAAATTGTTCCGTTTATAACAAAGAACGCTTACATGTAGAAGAGCATCCTCTTACCGCAACTGATAAAATCCCGGGTAAAATTTGAAACATTTCTTTGCTCGTGTGACACCAGGGGTGGCAAAATGTAAACCCAACACCTTGCGAGACAGAGAGACTTTCATTTCTCCGGCAAGCAGGAGTCCTTTCTCAGCATTAGGAAAGAAATCTAGCCTCCAAAATGGCGTTGAGGACGACAGCCGTACATTTCGGACTGAATTTAAATTTTGCGAAACAGACTCCTTTGCCACTACTGAGACCAACAGTGGAACTGTCCCCCTCACATCACACGCACCTGAGATTGACATTAAATTACCATATCCCCCTCTCACTAGAGTCAGTTCTCATAATCAAATTGAAAAGCCTTTTCTTTTTAGTTATTTACCTGGTTAGCCGTTTGTTGTAGATTTAAGCTGACTTTAGCTCGTGCCCTCCGGAGACATCGTTCGCAGCACGCAAGACAATTGAACAATCGTGATCTTTAGAAGACTAATCAGCGTTTACATTCTTTGGGATACGTCCAGGCATGATTTTAGGAACCCTACGGTGTACACAATTCCCCGTCGAAGGAGTTGGGGGACGAGGGAACCGGGTGAACTGGACTGACAGGAGGATGCCGGGTGTGTCATTTTACGCCAAAGATTATTGTTGATGACCATAACAAATGCTGTTGTGACTAATCGCATCCCGGTTCATTTATAGGTTGAACTCAAGCATTTAAAGTTTTTCCTTTCAGTGAAATTTACTACCACCATACCCCCAGTCGTTCCCCCTTATTGCCGTCTTGATTGTAGACTCAAAAAATATCGTTTCTGTTGTTGTTTTTGTTGCCTACTGGTTTTCGCCGCGTTGAAAAACCAAACAAGGAGAAAAAAATAAGCTATTAATTACTGTGTGTTTCCGGTTTTAAGAGCAGTCAAATGTGGCATGAGAACAAAGTAAGTAATGATCCACCGCTAGCAGCCATCACAGGCTTTCACATGCAATAACAGACTTGTGAAAGAAAATAACTGATGCTTGGAGATGCTGTTAGAGCGTGTTATGAGCTTGCACAAAAAGCAACCTGCAGTGCAGGTGAGGCCCTGTTAGGGGTTTTAGGGATAGGGATAACTGACTAAATAATTATAGGGATAAGGGATAACTAGGATAGTTTTAGGGATAACAAAAAATAACTTTGATTTCTCAATTGTCACAAGTTTGGTAACTTTTGACCCATTACTGTTCGTTACCAGCGACTGGTAGCATTAAGTAACGGATCATTTATCAGTCTAACTAAAATCCAAGCAAGATGGGTCAGATGACAAAGATATGCTTCCAGGCTCTTTTATTCGGTCAATCGCTGACCTCATGGCATGAGTGTTACACGGGCAGTACATTCGCACTTAACAGACTCGTTCTCATCAAGGTGGCTTCCCTGAAAGTACTGCATGAATTTACGGGCTGCATTTTTAAACAAAGAGATGAGAAACCGGCAATGAAATGATCGTTATGACAAAAATGGAAGTGGAAGATTTAGCGTCATTCCTTCGAAATCTCAAGCCGTCTTGGATTGACCAAAAGGGCCTAGGAAATTTTGTTTCGAACAGTGGTATTCAGGACCGCGGGGGGGGGGGGGGAATACTCACTTATATGAAATGCATAGGTATGTGTAGCCCCAAAGGGTATGTTTTTAAGCCGATTTGGTTAGAAATGGGTTATCAATTTTGGACAGCTGGGTGTCAATATCGTATGGTATGATTTTTGCATGCATTTCTAGTCCTGAGTTAAATATGTTTCTTAGAAGAAGCTGTCCACCTAAAATCGTAGATTTTGGTCTTAGGTAAGACCCCAGGATTCAGGACTACAGAGGAGCAAATCAGTTTGAAAGAAATCAATTTGTACTCACGATAATATTTCTCGATGCATGCCTTTTATAAGTGGTTTATACCAGCAACAAGTGAGGTTGATTTTAATCGTCACGTTTCAATAAAAGTTACTTCTTGTGCGAAAAATCAATTAAAGAGATACTAAGCCCTGATTCTCAGCACGATCAGTTAAGAGGAGCTAGCTCAGCCGTCACGGTACGATTTGAGTTATTTTTGTTCAGGTACAAAACTATCCTTAGATCAAAGACGAAGAGAAAATAGAACGTTACTAAGATAAGAAAACACCAAAGAGATAATAACAAACCATAAAGGAACAACGATGGTTAATTAAGGATAGCGAAGATTGAAACGGGTTACAATCGATTATGACACCATTCTTACTTATGAAGGGGCACAGTAGTCCCGACACGTATGAACTTTTCGCCGGTATCAATGCTCAAACTGCACTTTAAATCGATGGATCGATTGATCAAAGTGGAGCTACACTGTTTCCAACCGTATTGTGCATTAATCATAACTGACTCGATAAAGAACGTGCATGTTGAAATATAACTGACAAACTCGATTTCTCCAAGACACTATTTATTCTTCGGCCATTTCAACTTGAGTATATAACGAGACAAAGCATATTCCAAAAGCCTTCATTTATGAACTTGACGTTTCGTAAGCTTAACACAGATCTTCAAAAGTAACGGTTACCTAAACTACAATTAAATTTAAATACAAAGATTGATACCAAATAAGAAAGTAATGACAATGAAAAAGTAAATGAAAATAAACAGACCTAGTTAAATCTGCTGGAAAAAAAATATAAATGGCTAGTAGAGAAGAAGTTTATGGCGAATCAATAAGGATTCCTTAATTTTACAATGTATATCAGACTGTCCAGTGGCCTGTTAGGGTCATATGATCAGCCGGCAGAAGAATGGCTGTAACGCGCCAGCGCTTTGAAATGTTCGATTACTCGAATGGACCAATCGTAGAGCATGCAATAAATAAATATCCATAACTATTTAATAAGAGAAAATAACAAAATGGCTGATGCGTGTGCCATATCTCGCCAATAAATAAAATAATGATGAAGCAGTTTTATGAGTGTGTCTGGCACAAGCTACCATTTATTTCTTTGACGCCTTGGCCCCCACACAAAGAACTGATGTGACGGGAATGACACGCGTCCGTAATATGGTCAGCATCCATCTGAAGCATGCGCAGTTGCAATGCCAGACCGCGTCCGGGCATCACTGGTCATCAATCTGATAATTGGATAATGCACGTGATCAAGGTATCGAAAGTAGGGACCACTGGCAAGAGGGATGGAAACAGAACTCGTCCCAGTCTCCGGCTTTTCTTTGCGCCATTTAACACGTCTGTTCTTAAACCAGTTCTGAAGAAAAAT
Source organism: Platygyra sinensis (assembly GCA_019787425.1). Lineage (NCBI taxonomy): Eukaryota > Metazoa > Cnidaria > Anthozoa > Scleractinia > Merulinidae > Platygyra > Platygyra sinensis. Next base: position 10,273 of record JAHPZR010035194.1, read on the forward strand.
CAAAAGAAACAGAAAAGCTCTTAACTGAGAAACAGGTTAGGTGACAGATGAAATGGAACCCCAGATCGAGAGGGCAGGGTTGGAGATCTGGCCGGGGGAGGGGTTTACTCTTTTTGGGGAAAGACGCTTTTATCTTACAGTGCCAATCCTCACGGGTGCGTTGGACTCGCTGCGGTACCATATCAAGTAAATGACACTTGTACCGTGAACACTTACTG
>JAHPZR010035195.1:5000-22500 GCA_019787425.1 Platygyra sinensis
GCTAACCCATCTTCTTTTTACGATAACAATTTTTTTCAGAAATTTACTCTTCTATAGAATTAGACAAGCTTCCTCCACCCTTCCTTTAACACACGAGTACTCCCCCGGTCTTTTAAAACTCAGTTCTTTTGTTATCCGACCCGAGCTCGCCTCTCGGTCAATCCACAAGGCGCTCCCCCCCCCCCCCCCCCCCCCCTCCGCCCAGTTCTTTTTGTTACCGGCTAGATCGATATCGGATCCAAACTCGCCTTCCGTTTAATCCAGAAAGCTTTCCCCCAGCTTTTTGATATACGAGTACCCCTCGGGTCTTTTAGAACTCAGTTCTTTTGTTATCCACATAGATCGACATCGGACCTGAACTGGCCTCCCGGATAATCCACAAAGCTCAAGTGTTCTCTTCAGGAAAGAAAATCCCCAGGGAACAAAAGGACCCGGGACTCTTTGATGAAGCACAGAGTCTTCTCTTCAAAGAGATGCTTCCTTACTGGGCTGGTTTCTGTAAACAGTACACTCAACCTGAAGACGAAGGAAGAGTAAAATTACCTCGTAAGTACTCGCGATCGTACTTGCCTGTTCACAAATATTCGATCATTTTGGGGGATATCAAGTTTAGAGGTTTAGTTGATTTAGGGATTTTCGGAAATATCTATGGCTTTTTGCTTAGACCTGTGTTTTCCTCACTATTGTCTTGAAAAAAGTACAATGTTATCCAGTTCAGTAATTTGCCCCTTGAAAAATGTATGCCGTTACCATATCACTAAAAGCGCTGAAGCAGCAATTTTCCAAAATGGTGGATGCTTGTAACATCGAAGCGCCTGAATCTTCCTCCGCAATTGCTGCTATTGCAAGAAAATTCTTACAAATTTGGACTAAGCGCTTCAAACTCAGTCATTTTGTTTTTTAAAAAAATAGAGATATTTAGAGGATTCTCCTTAATATTTAGACATTTTTGCGAATTTCTGGAAAGATATTTAGGCAACAGGCCTTTTGCAACAGTTGGTCAAGTGAAGTGCAACAGTTAGTCACGTGACGTGCAACAGTTGATCGCGTGAAGTGCTTTTCAAGAAGACCCTGATTTGGTTAACAAATAAAGAAGCCTAAGCCGTGTTTTACACTGTGATAAAACACGATGGTCATTTGAGAACATGAGGGAAATGTAGAAAACACGAGCCGCAGGCGAGTGTTTTCTACATTTCTCGAGTGTTCTCAAATGACCATCGTGTTTTATCACAGTGTAATACACGGCTTAGGCTTCTTCATTCGCTTTAAAATATAGATTTTACGCGCGCAAAACAATGAAACACGCTTTTTCTATGTTTTATACTCTGATAAAACATAGGTTTTTGACCAATCAGAGCGCGCGCAGGGTCCTATCTGTATTTTAATCATTGGTAAAGCATAATATTGTCGGACATACAGAAACAACATTTACAAATAGGTTTAAGAGTAAATTTTCAGGTTCATATCCTTTCAAAGGGACATGTTATGGACGTTAGAAATTAGAACGATTTGTAATGGAGGAAACACGTTTGGAAGAAGGCCGATAAGGGGGATTATTCCCCGTGGGGACTCTCATATTTAATGAACGGGGTACTCGTCGGAAATATTGAAAAGAGCCCCAAGGAGGTGCCAAGACGCTGTTTTGTCGGCGTGGCTTGAAATATTTTTCATCCCTGAGAGATACCAAAGCTCCCGCCAAATATTTTTCGGCTCAGGGGGGTGGGGGGAGGAGTATCAGTAGTCTCGGCGATGTAGGAAGCCTCACAAGTAATATTTTCCTCACCCAGCCACCAAGCAGGAGAGACTTCTCCAGAAGCGTTACGCGGAGTTCCTGAAATACCCCGCGGTTACCAAGGCCATCACGCTTCCTCTTATACTCCCTTCTACGCATGGTCAGTCCAAGAGTGAGCTGACCTTTTCAGTGTCAGACGGAATGAAATGGAAGGTAAGAAGAAACATTGAACGCAAACAGATTTATGTTCGGCTTGACCACAGGAATACCAACCTTTTACCTTCACAGTCGTATCCCTTCTCATCTTGCTTTAAGACTCACGCCTTGGTACTAGAGCTGATGAAACTTTGAGGTGCGCAAAAAACAACTGATACGAAAAATAAAATCGCTGCACCCAGAGAACTAGAAGTTCGTTTAGCCAGGGTAGTACAGTCTTACCAAGGATAGCACAGGACATCCGCTTTCAGTGTTACCTGCGTCTTCGATATGATATGGTAAACGGCTGAAAGACCGTTTAACTATGATTATTAGTGGAAGAAATATAATGAGAAATAAACAGTAATTAGTCACCTCAAATGGCTGAAGAAGATTGTGGACTTTGGGTATTTCCCGATTTACGGGATAATTCAAACGATTTGAGAAGAAACGGGCCGTTACCTCTTTTAATATTCGCAAAGTGTAAACATGAAAAATAGTTTATTCATCTCTCGCGGAATGACTTCTCGATACTCCTAGCATTAGTTTGATGTCAAATAGATCCGTCTTTCATCACTGAAAGTCGAGTTTGAGCGTAAAGATATTCGTTGTGCGTACATTTGTGACGAAGGCCAGGTTACATCGCATGTCGAGACATGTCACCTGTGCACGTAACACCTTGCATAAGACTGACGCGCCTGCATGAAATTTGAATTGACCAATCAGGATTTAGCAGGCGGGAAAAGCTCTACTCCCCTGCATTCAATGTAAGTCGGGCAAATTCCAAAAACCATATCGCATTGTAAAAAAGTAAAAATTATGAAACATTTTGAGCCTCCAAGCTTCTCATTTGGCAGCAACTCGCTCGTATCGTCCAGTGTCGCCAGGTAGGATAATAGTTCTGTTATCCTGAACAAAATATATAGCTCCCCATCAAATTAAACCCAGAATTCTCAAGTTAACTATTACAAGAGGCCAAAGCAACATTGGCATCGTCTTCATCTGTGTTAGCTGCACAGAAAATGATTATTATCGCGTCGTTTCGGCAGGAGAGTCGAACGAACAGCTAAGTTTTGACTGCCGCTCGTACTGCGGTAGTCTCCTCTGTAGCGGTTATTTGAGATGTCACGCAACGCTCCTTTGGGGACCATTGCGTGACATCCCACAAAACGGCTGCGGTGGAGACTAGTACTGCGGGCGCAGTTGCGGTTTGCATGTCTCTGAAAGTGGGTGTAATACCAGATATCCCTTTTCGTAGTACGTAGCGTACCACAGTTGAATTACATGAGGAAGTCGCATGCTTGTTTTTCACAATTATACCACGCATTCCACTGTCTTACCAGCTGTTCATTATTTTACAGGAATCTAAGGACCTTGAAACAGCTAGTGTCACGTCGAGTGCAGCCGGAAGTGCTCGAGGCAGACCCGCAGAGAATGGGCCCACGATGGACCTGACCAATCAACAAACACAAGTAGAAGTAAACACGTGACAATGGGTACCCTGTATAGGGTTCTCGCCGGCAAACCATAAGGGGTTCCATCAGGAAGGCACCTTCTGTAGGCCATAAGGCTTCCAATTAACACTTAATTTACTAAGTGGAACTTATCATGAACTTAAATCGCTTAGTTTAGTTCTTCTCTTGTGAAGTTCAACGTTTGGCCTGGGTCTAAGAGAACTGTTTGTAAAACAGAAGCTTTTTCATCTTCGCAAGTGTCATAAACGTCCAGTTTCTCCCTACCGTATTAACACATTGACAAGCACACAGGCGAGAATAGAGAAGCTCATCGACTAATATGTTGTCTTGATGAAACATCAAACTATCAGAACCATAACTGGCTGAAATGTATGGAGTAAGTAGCGAAAATTTATATTTTGAGCATGACATCAGTAGGTAGGATGATAAAGAGCTCTGGACTTGGTATTTTAATGTCATGCCGTTTAGTTATGCGTCAAGGGTTTTGTTTGATTTCTTTGATAATCTTACGGGACCATTAAATTAAGAAACGCAAAATGTTCACATTTACGCCCCGTCCACACTAAGCCGAAGGAATTTGAAAACAGTTCTTTCACTTTAAAAACGCAACGCGTTTTCCGCCCACACTACGCTGGGGGAATTTCAAAACGCAACAACCACCGGTCATTATGGATTTATTTTTGGGGAAAGCTCGGTCAAGGAAATCACGTGATAATCGTGACGTCATCGTTTTCGAAAATTTCCGTTTTCGAAATGTTTTTCGTCCACACGAAAACGTAAAGACGGCGTTTTTTCGAATTCCTCCGGCGTAGTGTGGAAGGTGCCTTAGTGCCAATGACGTGTAATGTAAAACCCATCCAATGTTTGTTTGATTTTCTGACGGAAGACAAAAAATCGTCGGCTGACGATTTGAGAAAAAACAACAGAGGAAGGCTTTGTGTCTATACCAATCTAAGCCTTCTGGGAATAGCATCATCTTAAATAAAGCTTAATAAATCCTTCAGCAGTGATAGGCCCTTTGCATGATCCAGTCACATGGAACAAAATGGCACATGCTGGGACGCAATTAAGTTACACATTGAAACTTCCGGGACAAAGCAACTCTCACCGGTCCACCTTGACTTGCCTTTGTTTTGGAAGTTCCACTGTGCAACTTGCGTCCAAAGTGGGTGTGATTATATCACGTGACCGGATCGTGCAAAGGGCCTATTATTTTTATATCGATTATTACCTGTAAAGTTGAGCAGTGTTAAAAATACTTTGCTTATAACAAGTCGTGCGATAATATTTATTTTTGTACAATACATTTTGGACAAAGTATAAAATTTTGTAAAGATATTTTAATTTAGTCAATAAATACGATTATTTTATGGAACTTTTGACGTAGATTGATATTTTGGGGGGAGGCGGTTTGTCCGAGTGTTTTAGGGAGCAGGGTTTGAATTCAAAATCTGGGAGGTCCTTGGTTCAACAACAACAACTGATACTTTATTTATCGAGGGTGAAATACATTATTTACATTATACGATTATTTTATGGAACTTTTGTCGTAGATTGATATTTTTTGAGGGGAGGCGGTTTGTCCGAGTGTTTAGGGAGCAGGGTTTGAATTCAAAATCTGGAGGTCCCTGGTTCAACAACAACAACTAATACTTTATTTATCGAGGGTTAAATACATTATTTACATTATCCACTCTCTGGATTTGTTCTGGGTAGTCCCGAGTTTCATTCCTCGACCACGTTGTGTAAATAGCCAACTGGTCAGCCCCACACCATTTGGGATTCTTAATAGTTTATGTTCTATTTCCAATATTAATAGTTTATGTTCTTTCTGATTTCCAATATTTGGATAACACTGTCAAAAGGTTACACTGCCAAATACATTCCACACTTAAATAGAATCGTTATTTTCAGCTCTATTTTTGTGCTCCATTTCAAGTCGCTTAGAATGTCCCAGGGTTCCCACAGATTCCATCACTAGCTAGTAATTTTCTTCACAATGTATCAGAACAGGAAGTAGAAGAGAAATTTGAAAGCATTTGTAAGATCAGAATTAGTCTTTAAAAAAGGTAACATTTTTTATCTTTTATAACAAGTTTTCCACATTCCTATAACACCTTCAGTTAGAATAAATCTTCCTTTTTAAGGATGAAGTAGCTGCCAGTGCGGCTCGCAGGCAATTTTGCGACCTTAGCTATAAGATTGGCCCTCGAAAACGCTTTTTACGATAACTGCAGAAATCCTCGCGCGCTCATTGGCTAATTTCATTGTCAATAAGCGGACAGATACATGAAATTATAAGAGCGGGCATGTAAAAAACAAATTGATGTCAGTTTTTTAATGCGTCTGTCCTGTTATTGACAATGAATTTCGTCATAACATTGTCAAAGTAGTCTGCAGATCCACTCGGCTATCGTATCGTGGATCCACAGCTACTTGTCTACTTTGACAATGTTATGACGAAACTCATGATCAATAACAGGACAGAGGCATGAAAAACTGACGTCAATTTGTTAACTTCAAACCGTCTTTGCGTTTTAGTGTAGACGTAAAAAAACTAATTTGAAAACGAAGTTTTTCGAACACGATGTAGTCACTATAATCGATATTATGTGATTTCAATGTCGGAGTTTTCCTCTATCGCAAATCCCGAACAACCAGTATTGTTGCGGTTTCAAATTCCTGCCGGCGTATTGTGAACTTAAAACTTTTAATCGGTTTTGAAAGTGAAATTGTTTTCAAATTTATCTGAGTTAGTGTGAATGAGGCCAAATTCTCAGTTCTTCCAGTTGGGCCGAGCCCTAGCTCAAAACCTCTTTTAGAAAGGTCGAATCCTCCGGCTCTTGCGTTTCTGTAACCCTTTAAGCCTTAACCCTATAAGTCCCAAGGGGTCTCCCATTGATGAGTAAAATCGTCTGGCGTTAGGCAGAGTAAAAACTATAAGTCACTCTTAGGGTCTAAAGGATTAAGGAAGATAGTTTTTTTTAACCCTTTAAGCCCTAAGAGGTTTCCCTTTGACAAGTAAAATCGTCTGGCGTTAGACAGGGTAAAAACTTTAAGTCACTTTTAGAGTGTAAAGGGTTAATAGGGAATCGAAAGTCGGGTTACCAATGCTCTCGTTTGTTAAGAATCCACAACTCAAATCAACTGAAATGAGGCTAAAACATTTAAAATGGCAGTTTTCTATAAGATTACATTTCAGAATGTGTCGATTAAGAATGACGGAGGGACTAAAACATTTCTCTGACTCGTTTTCCCTTTTCCCTTTGTGAAAACTGTGTGGCATGAAAAGTTCTTCCCAAGCGCTACAGACTTAGTTAATAACAATTGAAAGCGTGAAAATCACCTCAAGCGATGAAAAAGACACAGAAAAGGAGAAAACCTAGAAGAGTACAGAGTGGAGAAAACAGAAAGACCTGACATTCCTTTGAGGTTTATTCGCAGATCTCGCCTTCTTTAGATTTTAGCCAGGCACTGCATGACTAAAATAATAAAGCCTTGATAGATTTTTGGAGGTATGCACGCGCATACGTGCCTACATGGTCACTATATTCCCTGCCTTATTAGTGCGCCGGTTTCCTGTGTAGAAACAATTGGCCCAAAGGATTAATGAAGACCAAATTTCTTGCTAATCACTCATAATAGCTATAGGAGATTAAAGCGAGAGGGATTCATACGGATCATACTAACTCTTAATCTGGCATCATTGCGGCACAACTAAAATTGATTTACGTCATATGACGTGACCGTCGCCGGAAGTCAATCAAACGAGTAAAATCAACTTTCCTTAATTTTTCAGTGCTGCAAAATGAAGGAATTGTCACTGAGAAACCCCAAAAACTATGAAAAAATGTAAAAAAAACGCCTTTTTTCGGCAAAATAAAGTTTGGCACAAATATCAAACTCTGCAACTGTTTACCGAACTACTTGTTGCGTGCCCATTGCGAAACTTGTCTCGCTTCTGAATTACGCGGAAAGACAAATTACTTGACAACGTTCACGGTATGAACTTTCCAGTTCTATTTCAGCTTCTTTTGTTGGTTTTCTTTGGTCGGTTTCCATACCATAAAAAATATAAAGTAGTCATAAAATTTGTAGTATGTTATTTGCTCACAAATCATGTAAAATTGTCAGAGATTACTGTCTAATTTGAAGTTTGGTTTTCCGACTTCTTCTCAAAGCCTGAAATAGTTCAGTTTTCTCTTCAGCCCCCGTACATGAAGAGCGAAAAAACAAAATTGCGGTTCTTTCTCGAGGTTGTGCAAAGAAAATTCCGGAACTGCCAAGTTTGACTCGACTGGGTTCTCAAAAGAAAATTGAATCAATGTTTACCTTGCATGCAAGCCGACTGAATTAAAAGAAGTCAGTTTATTGCCGGAGCCATCAATCATTAATCCTAAAATACATTTTGCATTGAGGTAGTTCAAACAAAGTTTGTCAGTTGACCTTGCGGATGCTTAAACGACCCGAAGTAAATGCGGTTCGCACGTAGGCAGGCTGCAGAATGTTGACACCACACTCGAAAGAGGATACGGTTACGCGGAACATCTTGAAAAAGAGGAATTTGACTATGCCTTGATGATATGAGCGAGTACTTGGCACAAAAACGTTCCGAAGCGATGCAATTTGACTTCATGATTGACAAGATACTGAAGAGTTAGCTCACGGTGCTACAGTAAGCCGCGAGAGCAGTTTTTAGCAGCGTGGAATTGGCTGCTTCGAATTCCTGAGTCGCGAGAGCAGTTTTTCCAGCGCTGCAAGTACAAGTGGAAGTGGGATTTTCGAAGCAGATTCCCCTCGACCCCCTTCTAGATCAAGTTCCTGGAGATCGAACGAAGACCCCAGGGAAAGGCAGCTCATTTCTAACGCAACCGATCAACAATACCAGAGTTGCATAACGCAAGAGCGAGATTTCGCAAAGCCAGGGATCCCCTTCTAGTGAGTCCTCTTCGACAGAAGCATTTCATACTCCACCCGAAAACGCCCGAACTATGACGAAACTCGAATGCAAGCGGCCTGAAATTCACGGACGAAGTGCCTCCGAACCCGAAGTCTTGTCGAAATCAATCGAAGTCCAAGCTTTCCTTCGGCACCCCGCTGGTTGGTGATGGAACGGCGCCCCCATGAAGGGTTTCATAGAGTATCGTTTTGCGATTCGGTCTTCACAGTGTGAAGACGACACGGAAAAGATAGAATTCTCAAAATTCTCCCAGTCCACTTATGGACATACAATAGACGTCTTTCAGTCAAGGCCTTTGTAAATTGATATCCGCTGGATATGGAGAATTTGAAAGTGGAAGGCGTTCGCCGCTTATCTGTATGCAAACAAAAAAAATGTCACTGGTGCTGCAAAAATTTTATATTAAAACATAACGATCTAGAGCTCTCGAGAAATCAAAGACATTCGCATTTCAAAAAGTGGAGAATTTCGTAATTGCACAAATCCTTTACCGAATGTGCCTTGTTTTTCCAGTAGAACGAAAACTTAAGTTACATGGGTTCAGGGCTTTCTTTGGAACAAACGGATTTTCAAGATGACGGCATGCCTTTAGCTCTTGTTCATTTTCTGTGCTGTCACCGTGGTTGGTCGAAACAACGATCTACATGTAACTTAAATGCCCAGATAATGAATTTTGCTCACTTCCGCACACGAGGACGTTTATTCAATGAGCACGAAAAAGCGAGACTGTTCCTTTCAGTCCTTGAACACACAAACTGTGTGTATAAAAACATACTGCAGAAGTCGACGGAAGAATGAAATAGTCTATAGTGTGGATAGTCATACAGGCTTATCCCGGTCTCTTCTGGGGGGGGGCACGTCTTCTCGGCGCTGACGGGGGAGGACCGCTGTTAAACATCTCCCATACCCATGTGCTACTGGCGACGTGTCGTTAATCATGAGTTGCGACTGGGAGAACTCTTTGAGAATTCTATCTTTCTTCCGGTCGTCGTCTTCACCTCGTGAAGACCGAGATTTCAGCGAAACGATACTCTATGAAACCCGTGTGCACTGGGGGGCGCCGTTTCATCACCAACCAAGCGGGGCGTGGACCGAAGGAAAGCTTGGACTTCCGATTTTGATTTCGACAAGACTTCGGGGGTCGGAGGCACTTCGTCCGTGAATTTTCAGGCCGCATTGCATTCGGAGTTTCGTCAATAGTTCGGGCGTTTTTCGGGTGGAGTAGGAAATGCTTCCTGTCGCACAGGACTCACTAGAAGGGGCATCCCCTGGCTTTGCGAAATCTCGCTCTTGCGTTATGCACAATCCTGCGTATTGTTGATCGGTTGCGTTTAGAAATGAGCTGCCTTTCCCTGGGGTCTTCGTTCGTTCAAGATCTCCACGAACTTGATCTAGAAGGGGTTTCGTCGAGGGGAATCTGCTTCGAAAATCCCACTTCCACTGTTACTTGCAGCGCGGAAAAATGCTCTCGCCGACTCAGGAATTCGAAGCAGCCAATTCCACGCTGCTAAAACTGCTCTCGCGGCTTACTGTAGCACCGTGAGCTAACTCTTCAGTATCTTGTCAATCATGAAGTCAATTGCAATCGCTTCGGAACGTTTTTGTTGCCAAGTACTCGCTCATATCATCAAGGCATAGTCAAATTCCTCTTTTTCAAGATGTTCCGCGTAACCCGTATTCCTCTTTCGAGTGTGTTGTGTCAACATTCTGCAGCACTTCCTACGTGCGAACCGCATTTACTTCGGGTCGTTTAAGCATCCGCAAGGTACAACTGACAAACTTTGTTTGAACTACCTCAATGCAAAATGTATTTTAGGATTAATGATTGATGGCTCCGGCAATAAACTGACTTCTTTTAATTCAGTCGGCTTGCATGCAAGGTAAACATTGATTCAATTTTCTTTTGAGAAACCCAGTCGAGTCAAAACTTGGCAGTTCCGGAATTTTCTTTGCACAACCTCGAGAAAGAACCGCAATTTTGTTTTTTCGCTCTTCATGTACGGGGGCTGAAGAGAAAACTGAACTATTTCAGGCTTTGAGAAGAAGTCGGAAAAACCAAACTTCAAATTAGACAGTAATCTCTGACAATTTTACATGATTTGTGAGCAAATAACATACTACAAATTTTATGACTACTTTATATTTTTTATGGTATGGAAACCGACCAAAGAAAACCAACAAAAGAAGCTGAAATAGAACTGGAAAGTTCATACCGTGAACGTTGTCAAGTAATTTGTCTTTCCGCGTAATTCAGAAGCGAGACAAGTTTCGCAATGGGCACGCAACAAGTAGTTCGGTAAACAGTTGCAGAGTTTGATATTTGTGCCAACTTTATTTTGCCGAAAAAAGGCGTTTTTTTTACATTTTTTCATAGTTTTTGGGGTTTCTCAGTGACAATTCCTTCCATTTTGCAGCACTGAAAAATTAAGGAAAGTTGATTTTACTCGTTTGATTGACTTCCGGCGACGGTCACGTCATATGACGTAAATCAATTTTAGTTGTGCCGCAATGATGCCAGATTAAGAGTTAGTATGATCCGTATGAATCCCTCTCGCTTTAATCTCCATAGCTATTATGAGTGATTAGCAAGAAATTTGGTCTTCATTAATCCTTTGGGCCAATTGTTTCTAACAGGAAACCGGCGCACTAATAAGGCAGGGAATATAGTGACCATGTAGGCACGTATGCGCGTGCATACCTCCAAAAATCTATCAAGGCTTTATTATTTTAGTCATGCAGTGCCTGGCTAAAATCTAAAGAAGGCGAGATCTGCGAATAAACCTCAAAGGAATGTCAGGTCTTTCTGTTTTCTCCACTCTGTACTCTTCTAGGTTTTTCTCCTTTCTGTGTCTTTTTCATCGCTTGAGGTGATTTTCACGCTTTCAATTGTTATTAACTAAGTCTGTAGCGCTTGGGAAGAACTTTTCATGCCACACAGTTTTCACAAAGGGAAAAGGGAAAACGAGTCAGAGAAATGTTTTAGTCCCTCCGTCATTCTTTAATCGACACATTCTGAAATGTAATCTTATAGAAAACTGCCATTTTAAATGTTTTAGCCTCATTTCAGTTGATTTGAGTTGTGGATTCTTAACAAACGAGAGCATTGGTTAACCCGACTTTCGATTCCCTATTAACCCTTTACACTCTAAAAGTGACTTAAAGTTTTTACCCTGTCTAACGCCAGACGATTTTACTTGTCAAAGGGAAACCTCTTAGGGCTTAAAGGGTTAAAAAAAACTATCTTCCTTTAATCCTTTAGACCCTAAGAGTGACTTATAGTTTTTACTCTGCCTAACGCCAGACGATTTTACTCATCAATGGGAGACCCCTTGGGACTTATAGGGTTAAGGCTTAAAGGGTTACAGAAACGCAAGAGCCGGAGGATTCGACCTTTCTAAAAGAGGTTTTGAGCTAGGGCTCGGCCCAACTGGAAGAACTGAGAATTTGGCCTCATTCACACTAACTCAGATAAATTTGAAAACAATTTCACTTTCAAAACCGATTAAAAGTTTAAGTTCACAATACGCCGGAGGAATTTGAAACCGCAACAATACTGGTTGTTCGCGGATTTGCGATAGAGGAAAACTCCGACATTGAAATCACATAATATCGATTATAGTGACTACATCGTGTTCGAAAAACTTCGTTTTCAAATTAGTTTTTTTACGTCTACACTAAAACGCAAAGACGGTTTGAAGTTAACAAATTGACGTCAGTTTTTCATGCCTCTGTCCTGTTATTGATCATGAGTTTCGTCATAACATTGTCAAAGTAGACAAGTAGCTGTGGATCCACGATACGATAGCCGAGTGGATCTGCAGACTACTTTGACAATGTTATGACGAAATTCATTGTCAATAACAGGACAGACGCATTAAAAACTGACATCAATTTGTTTTTTACATGCCCGCTCTTATAATTTCATGTATCTGTCCGCTTATTGACAATGAAATTAGCCAATGAGCGCGCGAGGATTTCTGCAGTTATCGTAAAAAGCGTTTTCGAGGGCCAATCTTATAGCTAAGGTCGCAAAATTGCCTGCGAGCCGCACTGGCAGCTACTTCATCCTTAAAAAGGAAGATTTATTCTAACTGAAGGTGTTATAGGAATGTGGAAACTTGTTATAAAAGATAAAAAATGTTACCTTTTTTAAAGACTAATTCTGATCTTACAAATGCTTTCAAATTTCTCTTCTACTTCCTGTTCTGATACATTGTGAAGAAAATTACTAGCTAGTGATGGAATCTGTGGGAACCCTGGGACATTCTAAGCGACTTGAAATGGAGCACAAAAAATAGAGCTGAAAATAACGATTCTATTTAAGTGTGGAATGTATTTGGCAGTGTAACCTTTTGACAGTGTTATCCAAATATTGGAAATCAGAAAGAACATAAACTATTAATATTGGAAATAGAACATAAACTATTAAGAATCCCAAATGGTGTGGGGCTGACCAGTTGGCTATTTACACAACGTGGTCGAGGAATGAAACTCGGGACTACCCAGAACAAATCCAGAGAGTGGATAATGTAAATAATGTATTTAACCCTCGATAAATAAAGTATTAGTTGTTGTTGTTGAACCAGGGACCTCCAGATTTTGAATTCAAACCCTGCTCCCTAAAACACTCGGACAAACCGCCTCCCCTCAAAAAATATCAATCTACGACAAAAGTTCCATAAAATAATCGTATAATGTAAATAATGTATTTCACCCTCGATAAATAAAGTTATCAGTTGTTGTTGTTGAACCAAGGACCTCCCAGATTTTGAATTCAAACCCTGCTCCCTAAAACACTCGGACAAACCGCCTCCCCCCAAAAATATCAATCTACGTCAAAAGTTCCATAAAATAATCGTATTTATTGACTAAATTAAAAATATCTTTACAAAATTTTATACTTTGTCCAAAATGTATTGTACAAAAATAAATATTATCGCACGACTTGTTATAAGCAAAGTATTTTTAACACTGCTCAACTTTACAGGTAATAATCGATATAAAAATAATAGGGCCCTTTGCACGATCCGGTCACGTGATATAATCACACCCACTTTGGACGCAAGTTGCACAGTGGAACTTCCAAAACAAAGGCAAGTCAAGGTGGACCGGTGAGAGTTGCTTTGTCCCGGAAGTTTCAATGTGTAACTTAATTGCGTCCCAGCATGTGCCATTTTGTTCCATGTGACTGGATCATGCAAAGGGCCTATCACTGCTGAAGGATTTATTAAGCTTTATTTAAGATGATGCTATTCCCAGAAGGCTTAGATTGGTATAGACACAAAGCCTTCCTCTGTTGTTTTTTCTCAAATCGTCAGCCGACGATTTTTGTCTTCCGTCAGAAAATCAAACAAACATTGGATGGGTTTTACATTACACGTCATTGGCACTAAGGCACCTTCCACACTACGCCGGAGGAATTCGAAAAAACGCCGTCTTTACGTTTTCGTGTGGACGAAAAACATTTCGAAAACGGAAATTTTCGAAAACGATGACGTCACGATTATCACGTGATTTCCTTGACCGAGCTTTCCCCAAAAATAAATCCATAATGACCGGTGGTTGTTGCGTTTTGAAATTCCCCCAGCGTAGTGTGGGCGGAAAACGCGTTGCGTTTTTAAAGTGAAAGAACTGTTTTCAAATTCCTTCGGCTTAGTGTGGACGGGGCGTAAATGTGAACATTTTGCGTTTCTTAATTTAATGGTCCCGTAAGATTATCAAAGAAATCAAACAAAACCCTTGACGCATAACTAAACGGCATGACATTAAAATACCAAGTCCAGAGCTCTTTATCATCCTACCTACTGATGTCATGCTCAAAATATAAATTTTCGCTACTTACTCCATACATTTCAGCCAGTTATGGTTCTGATAGTTTGATGTTTCATCAAGACAACATATTAGTCGATGAGCTTCTCTATTCTCGCCTGTGTGCTTGTCAATGTGTTAATACGGTAGGGAGAAACTGGACGTTTATGACACTTGCGAAGATGAAAAAGCTTCTGTTTTACAAACAGTTCTCTTAGACCCAGGCCAAACGTTGAACTTCACAAGAGAAGAACTAAACTAAGCGATTTAAGTTCATGATAAGTTCCACTTAGTAAATTAAGTGTTAATTGGAAGCCTTATGGCCTACAGAAGGTGCCTTCCTGATGGAACCCCTTATGGTTTGCCGGCGAGAACCCTATACAGGGTACCCATTGTCACGTGTTTACTTCTACTTGTGTTTGTTGATTGGTCAGGTCCATCGTGGGCCCATTCTCTGCGGGTCTGCCTCGAGCACTTCCGGCTGCACTCGACGTGACACTAGCTGTTTCAAGGTCCTTAGATTCCTGTAAAATAATGAACAGCTGGTAAGACAGTGGAATGCGTGGTATAATTGTGAAAAACAAGCATGCGACTTCCTCATGTAATTCAACTGTGGTACGCTACGTACTACGAAAAGGGATATCTGGTATTACACCCACTTTCAGAGACATGCAAACCGCAACTGCGCCCGCAGTACTAGTCTCCACCGCAGCCGTTTTGTGGGATGTCACGCAATGGTCCCCAAAGGAGCGTTGCGTGACATCTCAAATAACCGCTACAGAGGAGACTACCGCAGTACGAGCGGCAGTCAAAACTTAGCTGTTCGTTCGACTCTCCTGCCGAAACGACGCGATAATAATCATTTTCTGTGCAGCTAACACAGATGAAGACGATGCCAATGTTGCTTTGGCCTCTTGTAATAGTTAACTTGAGAATTCTGGGTTAATTTGATGGGGAGCTATATATTTTGTTCAGGATAACAGAACTATTATCCTACCTGGCGACACTGGACGATACGAGCGAGTTGCTGCCAAATGAGAAGCTTGGAGGCTCAAAATGTTTCATAATTTTTACTTTTTTACAATGCGATATGGTTTTTGGAATTTGCCCGACTTACATTGAATGCAGGGGAGTAGAGCTTTTCCCGCCTGCTAAATCCTGATTGGTCAATTCAAATTTCATGCAGGCGCGTCAGTCTTATGCAAGGTGTTACGTGCACAGGTGACATGTCTCGACATGCGATGTAACCTGGCCTTCGTCACAAATGTACGCACAACGAATATCTTTACGCTCAAACTCGACTTTCAGTGATGAAAGACGGATCTATTTGACATCAAACTAATGCTAGGAGTATCGAGAAGTCATTCCGCGAGAGATGAATAAACTATTTTTCATGTTTACACTTTGCGAATATTAAAAGAGGTAACGGCCCGTTTCTTCTCAAATCGTTTGAATTATCCCGTAAATCGGGAAATACCCAAAGTCCACAATCTTCTTCAGCCATTTGAGGTGACTAATTACTGTTTATTTCTCATTATATTTCTTCCACTAATAATCATAGTTAAACGGTCTTTCAGCCGTTTACCATATCATATCGAAGACGCAGGTAACACTGAAAGCGGATGTCCTGTGCTATCCTTGGTAAGACTGTACTACCCTGGCTAAACGAACTTCTAGTTCTCTGGGTGCAGCGATTTTATTTTTCGTATCAGTTGTTTTTTGCGCACCTCAAAGTTTCATCAGCTCTAGTACCAAGGCGTGAGTCTTAAAGCAAGATGAGAAGGGATACGACTGTGAAGGTAAAAGGTTGGTATTCCTGTGGTCAAGCCGAACATAAATCTGTTTGCGTTCAATGTTTCTTCTTACCTTCCATTTCATTCCGTCTGACACTGAAAAGGTCAGCTCACTCTTGGACTGACCATGCGTAGAAGGGAGTATAAGAGGAAGCGTGATGGCCTTGGTAACCGCGGGGTATTTCAGGAACTCCGCGTAACGCTTCTGGAGAAGTCTCTCCTGCTTGGTGGCTGGGTGAGGAAAATATTACTTGTGAGGCTTCCTACATCGCCGAGACTACTGATACTCCTCCCCCCACCCCCCTGAGCCGAAAAATATTTGGCGGGAGCTTTGGTATCTCTCAGGGATGAAAAATATTTCAAGCCACGCCGACAAAACAGCGTCTTGGCACCTCCTTGGGGCTCTTTTCAATATTTCCGACGAGTACCCCCGTTCATTAAATATGAGAGTCCCCACGGGGAATAATCCCCCTTATCGGCCTTCTTCCAAACGTGTTTCCTCCATTACAAATCGTTCTAATTTCTAACGTCCATAACATGTCCCTTTGAAAGGATATGAACCTGAAAATTTACTCTTAAACCTATTTGTAAATGTTGTTTCTGTATGTCCGACAATATTATGCTTTACCAATGATTAAAATACAGATAGGACCCTGCGCGCGCTCTGATTGGTCAAAAACCTATGTTTTATCAGAGTATAAAACATAGAAAAAGCGTGTTTCATTGTTTTGCGCGCGTAAAATCTATATTTTAAAGCGAATGAAGAAGCCTAAGCCGTGTATTACACTGTGATAAAACACGATGGTCATTTGAGAACACTCGAGAAATGTAGAAAACACTCGCCTGCGGCTCGTGTTTTCTACATTTCCCTCATGTTCTCAAATGACCATCGTGTTTTATCACAGTGTAAAACACGGCTTAGGCTTCTTTATTTGTTAACCAAATCAGGGTCTTCTTGAAAAGCACTTCACGCGATCAACTGTTGCACGTCACGTGACTAACTGTTGCACTTCACTTGACCAACTGTTGCAAAAGGCCTGTTGCCTAAATATCTTTCCAGAAATTCGCAAAAATGTCTAAATATTAAGGAGAATCCTCTAAATATCTCTATTTTTTTAAAAAACAAAATGACTGAGTTTGAAGCGCTTAGTCCAAATTTGTAAGAATTTTCTTGCAATAGCAGCAATTGCGGAGGAAGATTCAGGCGCTTCGATGTTACAAGCATCCACCATTTTGGAAAATTGCTGCTTCAGCGCTTTTAGTGATATGGTAACGGCATACATTTTTCAAGGGGCAAATTACTGAACTGGATAACATTTTACTTTTTTCAAGACAATAGTGAGGAAAACACAGGTCTAAGCAAAAAGCCATAGATATTTCCGAAAATCCCTAAATCAACTAAACCTCTAAACTTGATATCCCCCAAAATGATCGAATATTTGTGAACAGGCAAGTACGATCGCGAGTACTTACGAGGTAATTTTACTCTTCCTTCGTCTTCAGGTTGAGTGTACTGTTTACAGAAACCAGCCCAGTA
>JAHPZR010035196.1:0-23323 GCA_019787425.1 Platygyra sinensis
GTCAATCACACATGTTATCGACAGATCAGCACCGAAAGCCCGATATCACAGACCCTGCTAGCCAATGACGTAAACAGCCAAGGATACTGAAGCGCTCACACTAAAGTGGAACGTGATGGACGATGGATTTCGGATCCCGATACAGGGGGGGGGGGGGGCCTGTCGATTACACGCCTAAGAACTTGACGCAAATTTTGAAAAATTAAACAGCTTTTCCAGACGCGGCCATGTTTTGTTTTCCACAATGTCTGCACATCCAACGAAAACAGTGGTAAATGTGGCATGAGTCTTACACATGGCTAAACAGCGAAGCTTCCTGTTATGCGGTTGCTGCTATACCACTATACACTTTAAACGCGCCCTCTCATAATACCGTTTTGTAAAGGCTTCCTTCGCTCCGTAACAGTTAGATGGTTGCTCATTTCGTGCCGTGAAACAGTCTACCATTTTGTCCATAACTTGGTATTTACATCGTGTTGAACCGTGCTCCGTTAGCGTTCACACCCGTCTACATGCAGCAGGACGACCCGCCCCCGGCAGTAGGGAGTGTTGGTAGAGCTTATAGCACCTACCACTTTCTATCGCTGGGCCAAAGCCAAAATATCTATTTTCTAGGGACTTCAGATGGTGGCCCTTGCCTCGCCCCAAATAGTAAGATTCAATGCAAGCGCAAACACCGTGAACCCTAACATCTTGTTTGATATTGGCTCTAGGTCATCATTTTTTATAGGCGCCCGCCACTTTACACCATAATATGATTCTTGTGGGGTTTAAACAGAGCCCCCCGCTGTGAAATTTTATAGATCTTGTTCTTTTTCTGAGAGACCCATTGCTTAAACTTATCTACAATAGTATTTATGCGGACATGTTGTCGAATAACCCCCCATTTATGTCATTTAAATTTGATATTTTCACAGCCCTTTCAAGGCCCCCTCTATAGCTTAATCTCTAATATACCAGTTTTACACACGTTACTTACAAAGCCACCACTTTCCAACCCCTACACCCTGTAGCTCCTAGTTTGTCCATTACACAGACTTTTTTCTTACAGGCGGCCCTAGCGCTTTATTTACATAGCAGCTTTTCTACATGATACTTCATACAGCCACACCTTTTCTTCATTTACTATAAGGTTTTGTACAGTAGTTTCTTTTCAGGCCCCACCGTTTTTCCATTTACATGATTATTTCAGTTACAGACCGGTACACAAAACAGCCCGCCCCATTTTCTTCATTATAACGTAGGTTCTGTACAATGTTAACCAAAAGGCCTCAGTATGTTATTTCATGGTTACATGCGTTCTCTATCATGCTTTACATACATGGCCCCCTTTTGCACTCTATCCTCATGGTTTTTACAGCGCCGTTCAACTACAAACATGACATTTGCCAGAATTTTCTTCAATATAGCATTCGCTTGATCTATATACACATTTTTACATAGCGTTGTTAGACTAGAGCATTTACATGTTTTTATTTTACAAGCAGTAGATTACTGTCTAAAGGACTGTCTTAAAACATTTTACAGGCTTTTTACATGACTTCCCATTCAAATAATACTTTTGTCGAAAACAGACAATGTAAATCGCTCACAATTTACAGAATATTCTACATGCCCTGTATCAAAAGCCTGTTAAAAATTTCCTTGTACAATTTAATTATCACAAAACCACCAACATTTGCCTTTTTCAAACTGACATTTACAAATAATGTCAAATCAAGACTTACATACGCGGTGATGTAAATTAAATTGACATGTCCATCATAGTAAGCGAAATTTTCAACTTTTCCAGTCACGCTGCTTTCCTCAGAGTATGCTATTCTTCGTTCTTACTAGTCCGTCTTCGTACCCTGTCCTCGCTAGCCCGCTCGCAAGCTGACGTAGAAATGCCGCTGAGATTCGTTGACCATATAGGCTTTCTTTTCTTTGCTACAGACGAATAATGCGTTTATGTTTGCTATATTTCTTTCAGTCCTCCCCATATTTCTAATTAGTAACACACATGGTGTCTCTCTGTTCTCCCAATAACTCTGCCGCGAGTTTTCTTTAAACGCAGCAGGCCATTTTGCGACTACGTGACCCTTTAATTAAAACTGCAAAAGCTTAAACAACCTCGTCAGCGCTAAGCTTTATAAGAACACGGCTTTTAAGACTTGTTTCGTCTAAAACGCGCACCACGGGGGGTGAACAGGCAGTTCATAATTAAAACAGGTTATTAAATTAAAACCCGATTGAAACATGTTATTCTTTATAAGCTCGCTATTAAGCTTAAAGTCACTGTTCTTGTTGTATTCGACTGAAACGAGGCACCATTTATCTTCAGTTAACTAGCCCACTTTCTGGGGACATTTTTGTTGAGGGCTAACCATAATGCTCCCTCATATGTCCTGACAAGTCCCTCACTTGCCTCATAGTATGGGTGTTTATCATATCTAAGTACTCTAGAGCTGGCTCCTGGGGTTATTTCTTGTGGGGCTAAGAGCCAAGTACAGCACTCCGCTTTCAGTGGAAAGACGGACGGGCGTCACTATGAACAATAGAAAAATAACGAATAGCTCTCCATTCACTGGTTTGGAATCTGCTAAATCACTAGCCAAAATGATGTGTAGCATGTGCATTAAATTAAGGGCCGTCGCTGATTCCCCTAGCAAATCAAAGGATGGTGATAGCCGTAATTTACAAACATGATTTTCCATGTTCAAATCTACAGAATAGGTGTCATACTTCTTACACTACTTATGGCGTTTTACTGTTCGCCAGAAAGCACATATAATTTTTATTCGCCCCGACTATTGCCTTTTCTCACCATTTTTCTTTCTCCTCGCCCCACCAATGATCAGGTTATATCTTTAACCCTGCCAACTTTCTAATGCATAAATAAAATTACCTTCCGCATCAATACAAAATTAGTCACATAACGCCGAGGCGCGATTGTCCGCCTATTACAACCTGAAGAAATCGAGGCATTACTTACTTCTAGCTACGAGTCAGATTTTCGTTTTACTGTGTGCTCAACAATAGTTATAGATCCATTTAAAGACAATATCACACGCGCTTTCGTGTCCGATGATACTTTCTTCACGCTACAATGAACTCTGTCTAATCAGCTCACTATTTGCGTCGAAACATATCCATTCCCAGAAGTTGCCCTAAACGGTTAAAACCCCATCTAAATCCGAAAACCATTTTACTCTAAGTCTCAGCTCCACTAGAAACTATATGCCTTCTTATATCATTCCTTAGAGCCACCACACTGCCGGGCGATTAGTAGATCTGAAACATTCTCGCCTTTCCTGTGAACGAAAGCTATTGATTACCACCTCCCTGTTGTATTTTGCAGTTAACTAAGTTGTGCAAGGTAATTCTGAATTTTGTGTCCGTGGATAGGCTTATTAAAACCCATGTTTGTTGATATTTTCTGGAAGAAATGGGTTCAAAGGGAGCGAAATTCGCTCATTTGGGTTTTTAACGTAAACATTTTTCTCTTTGTCTTAGGGCTGTTCATGCGGTCTACAAACGAAAAAACTCGAAATGGCAAACTTCACTAAGATACAACTCTCACAGCTCCTCAGCTCGTTGCATCAAATGCACTTACTCCTCAAAGGCGTGCTGTTTCCCCATATCCATCAGCGGACGTGCAGAGAAGTTCAGTGTTGGAGAGTCGAGATCTCTTGACGTATGCTAAGATGGTCAAGTGA
This sequence comes from Platygyra sinensis, assembly GCA_019787425.1. Classification (NCBI taxonomy): domain Eukaryota; kingdom Metazoa; phylum Cnidaria; class Anthozoa; order Scleractinia; family Merulinidae; genus Platygyra; species Platygyra sinensis. The sequence continues at coordinate 3,699 of JAHPZR010035196.1, forward strand.
GCGCGCTGAAAAATCATTCATTGAAACTTAAAATATTCTGGCGACATGATCACGTGATCAATTGCAAATTCACATGTCTGAAACTTTTCACTAAGAAGCCATTATTCGCGATTTTGTGCAAAAGGTAAGAAAATACTCAAAAGTTTTCCCATAATATGCATTCTTTCGGATCAGTTTGTAGGCAAATGCATTCCGCCATAGCAAAGGGTCCATCTTACAGTTTTTAGTATAGTAAACTAGCCCACGAACAGTTGTTTTCATGGCAGGGTTATAACATTGTAATCGTTCGCCGGCTAACATAGGCATCGCTGTCGTAAGGAGCATCTCCCTGTGTACAAAAATCAGGCTTTGCAAGACAATTTGCGAATTTCAACGCTCTTCAAAAGACCACGTTCTTTAAAATAATACTGATCTTCCGACAAGAGCTTAAACGCGTGGTCTGAAATTCATAATTCAAACCCACAACACGACAAACCAATAAACTGGAGCATACCCAGATTCAAGATTTACAGTCGAGATTACGGACCACAAAACATGGCCGCCAAAAGCAGTTATATTTTTGCCTTACCATATGTTAACATTGGAAAGAAAACCCAGTATAAACCCGCATTGTTTTCACAACCAAAAAACGCAAGAACCATCTCTTCCAGAGACTCGGTTTGCACATGTCTTGAGTGCAAGCAAGAAACTTAACCAATTTTCTCTTTAGGACTATTTTTGCAACAGAGGTAAGGCTGATTCCTATTTGACAGGTTGAACTTGTAACTAACACCAACTTAACGAAATTCACACCTCTAATTACAACCACTACTAGCTACACATCCTCTTTGTGCATCGGAGGACTCAAAAATTAGTCTCGTACAGTGTTCATTTGCATCTTGACTTAAAAAGATTAGCTACAAAATGAATGTGTTTCTTAATTTTGCAGACATTTGGAACATGAACGCAGAAAACGTAAGTGGAAAAGTCCCCTGTTACTGATCAGTTTCGATATTAGCTTTATTAAATATATCCTTAGAGTTAATGAGAGTTAAGAGTTTGTAAATAACTATTGGTCTAAATAACTTGTAATAACCTACACATTTTTTTTTTCGCATAGGTTATTTATTTATTTATTTTTTAATGTTAATATTGTATTAATATATATATTTGTGTGTGTATGTTTTTATACTTTAGATGCACAGCTTCATTGTAAATAAGTGACTTAGCTTTATGGATTCTGTGCCTAATAAAGTATCTCATCTATCTATCTATCTATCTATCTATCTATCTATCTATCTATCTATCTATCTATCTAATGATTGAAAGGATGTCCTTTTGAAAATACATAATTAAAGCCATTATAGTCTTTTATGAGCTCACCACTTAAACTTGAAGAAATAAGTCAACATTGATTCGAAGCTAACTTTAATATGTCATTCCCTCTTCTTTTTATGCAAACTACACGTAATCTATCGGCAACCGCCAGAAAAGAAGGTAAGTCGTTTTATCACTGTCTGGTGCAACAGTCAACAGTCAGTCTTTGGAGTTTGATTTGATTTGATTTAGAGTTTATTTGATTTAGAGTCTCCCAATTAGTAGAGCACCTGTGCTCGGCTAGAACGATTTGAGACTTATTATTATTTTTAGAATTAAGCACAGGGTTTTTCCCGAGGGAAAAATATCGAGTCAAGTCCCATCCCGAGACCTCAGACTTCCAGCACTTTTATTATTATTATTATTATTATTATTATTATTATTTGTTGTGTTAGTGTAATTTTCCTGCCAGTGAAAAAGTGCTTTCTCTCTGAAACATTTCTACGTTCTCTAAAGACAATATATTTTATATAATATTTTGGGTCAATTACATGGACCAAACAGCCCCAGTTTGTTTGGCAAAGAGAGTGGTGTTTAATTTTGCAATGCTATTGTAAAATTATAAATTTAGAAAAACTCTGTCCAGAAATTGGCTTTGTCGCTGGTCGCAACACTAGACCTAGACCTGTACACCAAGCTGGTCACTGGTCTAGACAGTTTATACGCTATTCAGATACCAAGGCATTGGTGTTGTTATCAGTAAGATTAATTCTCAGCTATCTAAATCAACAGAAGCAGCCGAACTCCAAACTTTCCACAGCAATTACCAGGTACATTCCCCTGTAAAAGGACCGTTTGCCGCACATGTCTCCATGTTAACTCGTCGCCCACAATTTTAACACCCAAAGGGCATGTTAACATCACGAAACAATTTTCCTGCATCACGGAACAAGTGGTCTATTGCCTGTCATGTACCAAATGCCCATCGACAGTGTACATTGGACAGACTGGACGCAGGTTGGCGGACCGCTTTCGACAACACTACAGCAATGTCGTCACTGGGAGGAATGACCTTCCTGTACCTGCCCACTTCAACCAAACAAATCATACACCGAAGGACATGAAGGTTGCTGTATTGAAGGCAGGCCTAGCCAACAAGCAACACCGAAAGAAAGAGGAGATGAAGTTGATACTCAAACACGAGACTTCGAACCCTCCTGGCCTTAACAGATTTTAGTTTCACCTGAATCACTCTCTTTTGTTTATTTATTTATTTATTTATTTTTGCTTACTCGCGCGCCAGTGCGCGCTATTTCATATGGCACGCGCGCGAGTGTGCAATCAAGAAGGTGGGCTGATTTTAACGAACTTTTAACGGTATTTAGTCTTGTACCCTGAAGAAGGCAGCAATGCCGAGACGTCGGTTAAAATTTCTTATGTTTTGACCGCTAAAACAACAGCGTCGGTATTACTATTTTCAAATTACCTAAATCAACACTTTCCTACCTTTTTTAGTTTATATCACAACAAACATTCTTTTCTGTTTTAACACGTGTCACATATCAGTTTCATGTAATGTCAGATTCTGAAAAAGAAACAATGCAAGTACTTACTTGAATTTCCACTTGAACCAAACTACAAGTGTACTGGTCAGAGGATCAGCTGAACATTCAGCTGGTTACAGACTGGTCACTTCATGTAACATTGGGCTGAAACTTGACACAATAATCCAAACTAGTAGCTCATCGTGACTGTCTTAAAAATCAGCAAGATACTAAAACTGTCAAACTTTCTTGTTAAATTCGACTTTAAGATAAGAAAATTCAAGATGTAATTGCTAATTTTATTCTCGTAAATAAATGGTAAAACAACCAAACTGACCATGAATAAGGGTTAGCTTTTTGTGACAAGTTTCAGTCAAATAAAGTCACATTTTAAAGTGGTGGTTATAATGATGCATGCATGAACTAAAATTCAAAGGGGGCTGTTGGTTAAAAGACCTCATGTAAGAGATCCTCCCTTAAAAATGGCTTCAATACATCACAGATGAAAATTTTATTCATAAACTTGTTGGAATATCGTCCTCTATTATCAGGCGGTTGTCTCCTTGAATTTATTTTGTAATTGTGCTGGCAAAACGTGACCTTTCCTTGTTACTTTGTTGATACATGGTCGCTGCCAAGTAACCTCTCGAAGTTGACAGCGCTGTACAGTTATGCCTAAGGATGATGCTCGCTATCTCAGACTTTACTTAACTAGTATTTTTTTAAGCAAAGAAAAAGGAGGATTTGATTCTACCGAATGTGTATCTGCCGTAGCGATATGCCAGATTTCAACGGATGTCCGACCTTGACTAATAGTTTGATCATGCAGCTCGATCGATTTTATCTTGAACCGGACCAGAGCGGGGGTTTGCATCTGATAAATGAGCTGCCATCGAGTCGAACGCCGTTAATTTCTCTTCTCAGCAATTTCTATAATGACAAGGTAAGCCTTACGGAGCACTAAAATAAAAATATATGGACTAGGAATATTCAAGGAGACGTATTTAATTTTGGAACCTTTACCGCGTCGCTAGTAAATGCAAGCGAAATGATCGACTTCCCTCGCTCCCTCAGTCACTGAAGGTTTTACATGATGAACCACAGATAACTGCGACGTTTTTGGAGGAACTTATGTCTTTCGTAGGCACAAAAAGGTTCAAATAAATCACAGCAATATAGAAAAATAAATCGCTTCTCATTTCCTTGTTATGAGTTGTGTGATATTCACGCCGCTGGGTCTGGTAAGTGAATTAGAGCGCGACAATGAACAATAGAGACGGTTAAAAACAATAACAAACGTGCGCAAAGCCTCTTGGATGAACATGGGTCACGATCCTAAACTCGCTTGTATTTAGTAAGTAATGTCGTGAATTTTATCGATCTTCTCTAATGTTCCATCAAAAATACAGATTTCCAGCGAGCGAACGGGTTTCGAAACCAAACTCACACCAACCACACTCCGTACAAATACAGATATTCTCCTTCAACAAAAAATACAGCATGTTCAATGTTCACGTTATCATGTGTGTCAACCGCGTGATCTGTCGACGTGCTAAGAAAATGTTCAAAATATGTAACGCTAATCTAAATGTCACACAATGAACAAAAAATAATCTGCGACAGTTATTCTACAACCTCGTCCCCAGGGTCTTTCATCTCTCTACGATTTGGGACGTTCACCCACGACAGCGTAACCACAACACAGTGCACCGCAACCACGACACAATGAACCAAGAAGACTGGGCACTAGGCGGAGTATCGGGGATGTGGCGTTACAATGCATGAGGAAAATCGTGCTTGAAGACTGATGAATTTGTAACGGAATCTGTCAACACTTTTGCATTTACGCGTTATTAGATCGTTTTTGTCTTGCTAGCAATTTCTGTACGTGATTCCCTGCCCTAAGAAGTGACCGATTACGCCAAGAGTTACGTGGTTTCGTGTGCTTTACTATGCTATGTGAGCACAAGGAACAGTCATGTTCTATTCATGTCCGTTTTTCTGCTTTAAATAAAGCCCAACATCTACATCCTTAAGTTGAGTTTTCATTGTTTAAAACCCTAGCCAAGCGCTAACTGCCTGCTGCGAAGGATTTTGTCTCTATCTTGTACGCTTGTATTAGTACAAACAAATGTGTGGACACAACAAATTCTGACCATTATGCTAACACATATCGTTCTCGATAAGACTACAGACAACACTAAACCACATTCGATTTGTTTTTTTACCACAATATCAACGTCAGAGTGTGACCAAAAGCGTGACACATTGACGCGAGCAGCGTTGTCTGGACCCTTCGACAACGGCAAATTGGCCAATAAGATTACGCGATAAGTAGCAATTGTGGTAAAGTTATTGATTAATTAATTAGTTAATTAAATAATTAACTAATTGAGCGAGCCCTAGCTTTCCTAGTTCGATGTTTCTTACATTATTACATAGCCATGATATACATAAAAGTTATAAATCATGGTAGCGAAAAAAATCTCAACTAAAACTTGGATTTCCTCGTTATACATTGTTACTGCAGGGCGTAGCCCGAACACCCCCTGCTTGAAGTTACACCTTCTGGGCACCTTGGATTGGTCGCTTCACCAGGAGAGGCTGCATGGTATACAACACGGAATACAGGAAATGTACTGGTGGTGGCAGCGCCTCTCAAGAGGAAAAGGAAACCAATGAACCCGGGGAAGATTACGGAAATGATCAAAGACTTTCCGAGGAGGATCTCATTAAGATGATGGAGTTTGCTGCAGTAAGAAAACTGCGTGCGATATGCTCTCCCTTTGTCTTTCGCAGCTTACCATGTCCTATTTATTTCCTAGGTGAAAACGCTACAAGCCCTCTGTAAGCAATTCCACGCAAAAGACATTTCCACCATGTCCAAAGTGGAATGCATTTCTTTTCTACGAACGAGGCTCGGCATCCCTAGAGACTTTCAAAAGATCTTTGCTAAAATTTGGGGAGCTTCCGGTATGTATACGTACGAAACACAATGCATGTTTCAGTTTTGTAACACAAAGTTTATTCTCAAGATAAAAATATTAGTACTAACAGATTTCGCTCACTGTTTAACCACGTCTTGCATTTCGTTTCTAGACATATTTACCTTCTTTTTGAGTTTCGAATTCCGCTTTGCCTTATTTTCCTGTTATGTATTGACACCATTGTAACGTACTATTTGTATTGGCACCATACGGTTTTGAGTCTAATTCGGAATTATAATTTGCACGAGTGGTTTTTTCAATAAGCTGAAATTGTACTAGCCGCTTTGGCGAGAAAAACCGTATGATTACTTATTAATAATATAAACATGAAAAAATTCTCGTGGGGGAACTGCCAGAAGATCTTTCCTGACGCCATATTTTCTCATTCCAGAAAACTCTTTTCAAAGTTTCCACAGAAAATTTCGTCATCAGTTTACGCGAAATCACTGTGTTAGAAATTTTCCTAGTGTCTTTCATTCCAGAATTACCATGTGTCATTTGCACTAGTGTTACACTTTTTGCACTCATGTCACACTTTGCGCACTCGTGTTACATTTGAACTGCACTGCTCTCAGCCAATCAGAATCTAGTAACAAGGGAGACTTTTGTCTGATTGGTTGATTTGTTGCTCTAGTACTCAGACTCTTTTTGAGCGCGCGCTGCCCAAAATCTTAAAACAAAGATGGCGTCCGAAAGAGCGATTCATGTTGACTTTGCTTTATTGCTTGTTCTGGAGTTTCAGGAAAATGTTGGAGGTTTTTTACTCTGTCCTCATTTCAGAATGGCTGGAAAATGTTGGGTGATAAAAGTCAAACGTTTCGTAGGTCACCGTTCTCGCTTTTACTGGCAAGCAACTGTTTACCTCGTTGCTTCTTCTGCTTCTTGTTGCCGTTTGTAGGGTGGAAAATGTTCCGCAACAGGTGCCAAAAACAAGTTCTTATCGCACGTATGTAACGTTTAGAGAAAAAGTAGTGTGTAGAAAGAACTGTCGTGAGTAAATTAACAAGACGGTTATAGTGAAAAGGAGTTTGTTATATCTTTTTAAATTACTGATTACCGGTATCAATCTTTAGTTATTGAGAAAAATCACTTTAATTGGCTTCCTAGCCTTGTTAACTTTTTAGTTATTTTAGGAAGCCAACACCCTTTAGGTTTGAATTTTATTTCATGCTAATTTCATTTTTTTTCAAGAATAAGAGTGAATAACGTCGTTGTCCTTGAAAATCAATGCGATATTACTGAGAGAAGAAATTGCTCTCTCCACTCTGAACCTGCATCTGTTTTTATGGACATCTGCAAGATCGGAAAGTTACATCAAAAATGGCATTGAAGCATAGCGATCTTTCTTGTTTACAAACATTGACGTCATATTTCTTTTGATATTCAAATTTGCCAGCCACTGAACAATAGCATAAAGTGAGGGAAACCTTTTGAGCTGTTGTACTAACCAATTTCAATCATCCCTTTTATTTAACAATAATTAAATTGTTTATCATTCCATTATACAACTTGAAAGCGGGAACTATATGGATAGCACTTTACCTTTCCTTATTCTGTGAAACATTTCACACAATATTGCTTGTAGGTACTGTTGTTGCTTTCAAGAATATATATTGTTTGGTTGCTGGTTTTTATATGCATTAAGAATGATATAATGGATGTGATGTAACCCAAATTATAATGTTCAAGTGAAGGTGATAGATTATAACAACTTTATGCTATTGTTCAGTGGCTGGCAAATTTGAATATCAAAAGAAATATGACGTCAATGTTTGTAAACAAGAAAGATCGCTATGCTTCAATGCCATTTTTGATGTAACTTTCCGATCTTGCAGATGTCCATAAAAACAGATGCAGGTTCAGAGTGGAGAGAGCAATTTCTTCTCTCAGTAATATCGCATTGATTTTCAAGGACAACGACGTTATTCACTCTTATTCTTGAAAAAAAATGAAATTAGCATGAAATAAAATTCAAACCTAAAGGGTGTTGGCTTCCTAAAATAACTAAAAAGTTAACAAGGCTAGGAAGCCAATTAAAGTGATTTTTCTCAATAACTAAAGATTGATACCGGTAATCAGTAATTTAAAAAGATATAACAAACTCCTTTTCACTATAACCGTCTTGTTAATTTACTCACGACAGTTCTTTCTACACACTACTTTTTCTCTAAACGTTACATACGTGCGATAAGAACTTGTTTTTGGCACCTGTTGCGGAACATTTTCCACCCTACAAACGGCAACAAGAAGCAGAAGAAGCAACGAGGTAAACAGTTGCTTGCCAGTAAAAGCGAGAACGGTGACCTACGAAACGTTTGACTTTTATCACCCAACATTTTCCAGCCATTCTGAAATGAGGACAGAGTAAAAAACCTCCAACATTTTCCTGAAACTCCAGAACAAGCAATAAAGCAAAGTCAACATGAATCGCTCTTTCGGACGCCATCTTTGTTTTAAGATTTTGGGCAGCGCGCGCTCAAAAAGAGTCTGAGTACTAGAGCAACAAATCAACCAATCAGACAAAAGTCTCCCTTGTTACTAGATTCTGATTGGCTGAGAGCAGTGCAGTTCAAATGTAACACGAGTGCGCAAAGTGTGACATGAGTGCAAAAAGTGTAACACTAGTGCAAATGACACATGGTAATTCTGGAATGAAAGACACTAGGAAAATTTCTAACACAGTGATTTCGCGTAAACTGATGACGAAATTTTCTGTGGAAACTTTGAAAAGAGTTTTCTGGAATGAGAAAATATGGCGTCAGGAAAGATCTTCTGGCAGTTCCCCCACGAGAATTTTTTCATGTTTATATTATTAATAAGTAATCATACGGTTTTTTCTCGCCAAAGCGGCTAGTACAATTTCAGCTTATTGAAAAAACCACTCGTGCAAATTATAATTCCGAATTAGACTCAAAACCGTATGGTGCCAATACAAATAGTACGTTACAATGGTGTCAATACATAACAGGAAAATAAGGCAAAGCGGAATTCGAAACTCAAAAAGAAGGTAAATATGTCTAGAAACGAAATGCAAGACGTGGTTAAACAGTGAGCGAAATCTGTTAGTACTAATATTTTTATCTTGAGAATAAACTTTGTGTTACAAAACTGAAACATGCATTGTGTTTCGTACGTATACATACCGGAAGCTCCCCAAATTTTAGCAAAGATCTTTTGAAAGTCTCTAGGGATGCCGAGCCTCGTTCGTAGAAAAGAAATGCATTCCACTTTGGACATGGTGGAAATGTCTTTTGCGTGGAATTGCTTACAGAGGGCTTGTAGCGTTTTCACCTAGGAAATAAATAGGACATGGTAAGCTGCGAAAGACAAAGGGAGAGCATATCGCACGCAGTTTTCTTACTGCAGCAAACTCCATCATCTTAATGAGATCCTCCTCGGAAAGTCTTTGATCATTTCCGTAATCTTCCCCGGGTTCATTGGTTTCCTTTTCCTCTTGAGAGGCGCTGCCACCACCAGTACATTTCCTGTATTCCGTGTTGTATACCATGCAGCCTCTCCTGGTGAAGCGACCAATCCAAGGTGCCCAGAAGGTGTAACTTCAAGCAGGGGGTGTTCGGGCTACGCCCTGCAGTAACAATGTATAACGAGGAAATCCAAGTTTTAGTTGAGATTTTTTTCGCTACCATGATTTATAACTTTTATGTATATCATGGCTATGTAATAATGTAAGAAACATCGAACTAGGAAAGCTAGGGCTCGCTCAATTAGTTAATTATTTAATTAACTAATTAATTAATCAATAACTTTACCACAATTGCTACTTATCGCGTAATCTTATTGGCCAATTTGCCGTTGTCGAAGGGTCCAGACAACGCTGCTCGCGTCAATGTGTCACGCTTTTGGTCACACTCTGACGTTGATATTGTGGTAAAAAAACAAATCGAATGTGGTTTAGTGTTGTCTGTAGTCTTATCGAGAACGATATGTGTTAGCATAATGGTCAGAATTTGTTGTGTCCACACATTTGTTTGTACTAATACAAGCGTACAAGATAGAGACAAAATCCTTCGCAGCAGGCAGTTAGCGCTTGGCTAGGGTTTTAAACAATGAAAACTCAACTTAAGGATGTAGATGTTGGGCTTTATTTAAAGCAGAAAAACGGACATGAATAGAACATGACTGTTCCTTGTGCTCACATAGCATAGTAAAGCACACGAAACCACGTAACTCTTGGCGTAATCGGTCACTTCTTAGGGCAGGGAATCACGTACAGAAATTGCTAGCAAGACAAAAACGATCTAATAACGCGTAAATGCAAAAGTGTTGACAGATTCCGTTACAAATTCATCAGTCTTCAAGCACGATTTTCCTCATGCATTGTAACGCCACATCCCCGATACTCCGCCTAGTGCCCAGTCTTCTTGGTTCATTGTGTCGTGGTTGCGGTGCACTGTGTTGTGGTTACGCTGTCGTGGGTGAACGTCCCAAATCGTAGAGAGATGAAAGACCCTGGGGACGAGGTTGTAGAATAACTGTCGCAGATTATTTTTTGTTCATTGTGTGACATTTAGATTAGCGTTACATATTTTGAACATTTTCTTAGCACGTCGACAGATCACGCGGTTGACACACATGATAACGTGAACATTGAACATGCTGTATTTTTTTGTTGAAGGAGAATATCTGTATTTGTACGGAGTGTGGTTGGTGTGAGTTTGGTTTCGAAACCCGTTCGCTCGCTGGAAATCTGTATTTTTGATGGAACATTAGAGAAGATCGATAAAATTCACGACATTACTTACTAAATACAAGCGAGTTTAGGATCGTGACCCATGTTCATCCAAGAGGCTTTGCGCACGTTTGTTATTGTTTTTAACCGTCTCTATTGTTCATTGTCGCGCTCTAATTCACTTACCAGACCCAGCGGCGTGAATATCACACAACTCATAACAAGGAAATGAGAAGCGATTTATTTTTCTATATTGCTGTGATTTATTTGAACCTTTTTGTGCCTACGAAAGACATAAGTTCCTCCAAAAACGTCGCAGTTATCTGTGGTTCATCATGTAAAACCTTCAGTGACTGAGGGAGCGAGGGAAGTCGATCATTTCGCTTGCATTTACTAGCGACGCGGTAAAGGTTCCAAAATTAAATACGTCTCCTTGAATATTCCTAGTCCATATATTTTTATTTTAGTGCTCCGTAAGGCTTACCTTGTCATTATAGAAATTGCTGAGAAGAGAAATTAACGGCGTTCGACTCGATGGCAGCTCATTTATCAGATGCAAACCCCCGCTCTGGTCCGGTTCAAGATAAAATCGATCGAGCTGCATGATCAAACTATTAGTCAAGGTCGGACATCCGTTGAAATCTGGCATATCGCTACGGCAGATACACATTCGGTAGAATCAAATCCTCCTTTTTCTTTGCTTAAAAAAATACTAGTTAAGTAAAGTCTGAGATAGCGAGCATCATCCTTAGGCATAACTGTACAGCGCTGTCAACTTCGAGAGGTTACTTGGCAGCGACCATGTATCAACAAAGTAACAAGGAAAGGTCACGTTTTGCCAGCACAATTACAAAATAAATTCAAGGAGACAACCGCCTGATAATAGAGGACGATATTCCAACAAGTTTATGAATAAAATTTTCATCTGTGATGTATTGAAGCCATTTTTAAGGGAGGATCTCTTACATGAGGTCTTTTAACCAACAGCCCCCTTTGAATTTTAGTTCATGCATGCATCATTATAACCACCACTTTAAAATGTGACTTTATTTGACTGAAACTTGTCACAAAAAAGCTAACCCTTATTCATGGTCAGTTTGGTTGTTTTACCATTTATTTACGAGAATAAAATTAGCAATTACATCTTGAATTTTCTTATCTTAAAGTCGAATTTAACAAGAAAGTTTGACAGTTTTAGTATCTTGCTGATTTTTAAGACAGTCACGATGAGCTACTAGTTTGGATTATTGTGTCAAGTTTCAGCCCAATGTTACATGAAGTGACCAGTCTGTAACCAGCTGAATGTTCAGCTGATCCTCTGACCAGTACACTTGTAGTTTGGTTCAAGTGGAAATTCAAGTAAGTACTTGCATTGTTTCTTTTTCAGAATCTGACATTACATGAAACTGATATGTGACACGTGTTAAAACAGAAAAGAATGTTTGTTGTGATATAAACTAAAAAAGGTAGGAAAGTGTTGATTTAGGTAATTTGAAAATAGTAATACCGACGCTGTTGTTTTAGCGGTCAAAACATAAGAAATTTTAACCGACGTCTCGGCATTGCTGCCTTCTTCAGGGTACAAGACTAAATACCGTTAAAAGTTCGTTAAAATCAGCCCACCTTCTTGATTGCACACTCGCGCGCGTGCCATATGAAATAGCGCGCACTGGCGCGCGAGTAAGCAAAAATAAATAAATAAATAAATAAACAAAAGAGAGTGATTCAGGTGAAACTAAAATCTGTTAAGGCCAGGAGGGTTCGAAGTCTCGTGTTTGAGTATCAACTTCATCTCCTCTTTCTTTCGGTGTTGCTTGTTGGCTAGGCCTGCCTTCAATACAGCAACCTTCATGTCCTTCGGTGTATGATTTGTTTGGTTGAAGTGGGCAGGTACAGGAAGGTCATTCCTCCCAGTGACGACATTGCTGTAGTGTTGTCGAAAGCGGTCCGCCAACCTGCGTCCAGTCTGTCCAATGTACACTGTCGATGGGCATTTGGTACATGACAGGCAATAGACCACTTGTTCCGTGATGCAGGAAAATTGTTTCGTGATGTTAACATGCCCTTTGGGTGTTAAAATTGTGGGCGACGAGTTAACATGGAGACATGTGCGGCAAACGGTCCTTTTACAGGGGAATGTACCTGGTAATTGCTGTGGAAAGTTTGGAGTTCGGCTGCTTCTGTTGATTTAGATAGCTGAGAATTAATCTTACTGATAACAACACCAATGCCTTGGTATCTGAATAGCGTATAAACTGTCTAGACCAGTGACCAGCTTGGTGTACAGGTCTAGGTCTAGTGTTGCGACCAGCGACAAAGCCAATTTCTGGACAGAGTTTTTCTAAATTTATAATTTTACAATAGCATTGCAAAATTAAACACCACTCTCTTTGCCAAACAAACTGGGGCTGTTTGGTCCATGTAATTGACCCAAAATATTATATAAAATATATTGTCTTTAGAGAACGTAGAAATGTTTCAGAGAGAAAGCACTTTTTCACTGGCAGGAAAATTACACTAACACAACAAATAATAATAATAATAATAATAATAATAATAATAAAAGTGCTGGAAGTCTGAGGTCTCGGGATGGGACTTGACTCGATATTTTTCCCTCGGGAAAAACCCTGTGCTTAATTCTAAAAATAATAATAAGTCTCAAATCGTTCTAGCCGAGCACAGGTGCTCTACTAATTGGGAGACTCTAAATCAAATAAACTCTAAATCAAATCAAATCAAACTCCAAAGACTGACTGTTGACTGTTGCACCAGACAGTGATAAAACGACTTACCTTCTTTTCTGGCGGTTGCCGATAGATTACGTGTAGTTTGCATAAAAAGAAGAGGGAATGACATATTAAAGTTAGCTTCGAATCAATGTTGACTTATTTCTTCAAGTTTAAGTGGTGAGCTCATAAAAGACTATAATGGCTTTAATTATGTATTTTCAAAAGGACATCCTTTCAATCATTAGATAGATAGATAGATAGATAGATAGATAGATAGATAGATAGATAGATAGATAGATGAGATACTTTATTAGGCACAGAATCCATAAAGCTAAGTCACTTATTTACAATGAAGCTGTGCATCTAAAGTATAAAAACATACACACACAAATATATATATTAATACAATATTAACATTAAAAAATAAATAAATAAATAACCTATGCGAAAAAAAAAATGTGTAGGTTATTACAAGTTATTTAGACCAATAGTTATTTACAAACTCTTAACTCTCATTAACTCTAAGGATATATTTAATAAAGCTAATATCGAAACTGATCAGTAACAGGGGACTTTTCCACTTACGTTTTCTGCGTTCATGTTCCAAATGTCTGCAAAATTAAGAAACACATTCATTTTGTAGCTAATCTTTTTAAGTCAAGATGCAAATGAACACTGTACGAGACTAATTTTTGAGTCCTCCGATGCACAAAGAGGATGTGTAGCTAGTAGTGGTTGTAATTAGAGGTGTGAATTTCGTTAAGTTGGTGTTAGTTACAAGTTCAACCTGTCAAATAGGAAATCAGCCTTACCTCTGTTGCAAAAATAGTCCTAAAGAGAAAATTGGTTAAGTTTCTTGCTTGCACTCAAGACATGTGCAAACCGAGTCTCTGGAAGAGATGGTTCTTGCGTTTTTTGGTTGTGAAAACAATGCGGGTTTATACTGGGTTTTTCTTTCCAATGTTAACATATGGTAAGGCAAAAATATAACTGCTTTTGGCGGCCATGTTTTGTGGTCCGTAATCTCGACTGTAAATCTTGAATCTGGGTATGCTCCAGTTTATTGGTTTGTCGTGTTGTGGGTTTGAATTATGAATTTCAGACCACGCGTTTAAGCTCTTGTCGGAAGATCAGTATTATTTTAAAGAACGTGGTCTTTTGAAGAGCGTTGAAATTCGCAAATTGTCTTGCAAAGCCTGATTTTTGTACACAGGGAGATGCTCCTTACGACAGCGATGCCTATGTTAGCCGGCGAACGATTACAATGTTATAACCCTGCCATGAAAACAACTGTTCGTGGGCTAGTTTACTATACTAAAAACTGTAAGATGGACCCTTTGCTATGGCGGAATGCATTTGCCTACAAACTGATCCGAAAGAATGCATATTATGGGAAAACTTTTGAGTATTTTCTTACCTTTTGCACAAAATCGCGAATAATGGCTTCTTAGTGAAAAGTTTCAGACATGTGAATTTGCAATTGATCACGTGATCATGTCGCCAGAATATTTTAAGTTTCAATGAATGATTTTTCAGCGCGCTCACTTGACCATCTTAGCATACGTCAAGAGATCTCGACTCTCCAACACTGAACTTCTCTGCACGTCCGCTGATGGATATGGGGAAACAGCACGCCTTTGAGGAGTAAGTGCATTTGATGCAACGAGCTGAGGAGCTGTGAGAGTTGTATCTTAGTGAAGTTTGCCATTTCGAGTTTTTTCGTTTGTAGACCGCATGAACAGCCCTAAGACAAAGAGAAAAATGTTTACGTTAAAAACCCAAATGAGCGAATTTCGCTCCCTTTGAACCCATTTCTTCCAGAAAATATCAACAAACATGGGTTTTAATAAGCCTATCCACGGACACAAAATTCAGAATTACCTTGCACAACTTAGTTAACTGCAAAATACAACAGGGAGGTGGTAATCAATAGCTTTCGTCTTAATTGTCTCAGGGTTCTGAAGGAAGTGCAATAAATATTACCTCCGAAAATACCTGCTTAAAATCTTTCATTTGAATCGTCGTACCTTAGGAGTCCATCCACAGACTCGAAAATTATGACGCACCTTTTTACAGCCTATACATAACACTAGCCTAGATCGGAGGTACTTAGGCAGTAGCTTTCATTCATCATCTTGATGGTCGCAGTTTTTTTGTGTTCTTTCTTAAGCTCAGGACTTAAGAAGCTATGCATGACAAACGCTACTTGCGAAAATACTGCGGAAAAAGCTGCCAGACTTTAGGATTTGATCCAGTGATTCTTAATGTTTGAGCTACTGTGGTGAAGTTTAGATGTAGCCTTGGGTATTTACACCTAATTGTTAGGCTTATCGGATGAACTTTCGTAACTCTGGCCAGTTGTTGACGGTGCTAAGTCTCTGAAGCGTGGATTTCACATTACCTACTGATCTGCTACTTCAGCTAATTGCCTTGAGTTCTTATTACCGATTCACTTGCTGTTCTCTTTAGTGCTTGAATTCTCTTGCTTGTCGCGAGCAGATCTTCTTGTCCCACATACCCACTTAAAAGCCGCAGGTTCCTCAATAATTTTCATACCAGATAGAGCATGGAAGTTCTTGAAAATTAAAATGCAATTTAAACCCCAGGGAAAAACTACCTTTTATATGAAAACGAGGGATAGGCCTTGGCATGTTCAGACGCAAAAAAATAGCAAGCGTGTGTCTGAATTCGACACGCTGCAGGCCTTCAGACCTCCCCTACCATCACCAGCACTCAGGTCATGCTGTTTTAATGTGGGGGGGGCCATTACAACTAGGAGTATCGAGGGCCAAGGTTTTCAGGAATTTTAAACTTTACTGAGCGTTTTTTGGCCAGTCCAAGGCGAAAGAAATTGGATATACTGTTACTAATTTTGTCCAGTGGCTAGAACTATTGGCAAATGAGGGAAAAAAAACAATACAAACAAAAGATTGCGTAGGTGGCCTTGGTGTGGATTATGGGCATTGTAACAAACCCATTTTTAGACACAGGAAAGGCGAATGTTTCGAAATTATCTAATTCCCCGGCAGTTGGTGCTTATATGATTAAAACCAATATCTATTGGACAACTAGAGAAGACTGGTTCGATTTAGATGGTGGTTGTAACCGTTATCAACTCTGGAATGTAAGTTTCGACCCATGAGTGATCAAAAAAACAGAGTTTCATGTACGGGTCGTGAAGAAATTATCACTGACCGAAACCGTGTGATATTGCTTTAAATGACAAACATTGTTACAAGACAGAAAACGAGAAAAAATCTCGTAGGGGGGCAGAATAGTTATCCTCGATTTTTCAATTGTAAGATAGCGGACAATCGAAGCCTCTGGCTTTATGACAATTTTGTATTGAAGGGCGGAAGTAATTTCTTTATGCATAGAAAGTTTGGCAGGGTTAAAATAGACCGGGGGGGATCATTGGGTGGCGGGAGAAAGAAAATTGGTAAAAGGAATAGTCCGTCGAGAAAATTATATGTGCTTGTCTGACGAACGTAAACCCATAAAGTGAAAAGTTGAATACCTTGCTGTAGATTGAACATTGAAAATCAGTTTTTAAATTAGTATCACCCTGCTTTGATTTCAGTTTCAGTGAAGGCCTAATTTATTCTGGTCACACACCATCAGTTGCAGTGATTACAATTCAAACCAGTGAACGAGAGGCATTCGTTATTTTTCATTTTGTTCATCGTGGACGCCCGTCGTCTTCTCACTGAAGCTTAGTGCTGTACGCTCTTAACCCCAGCCCACTTATAGGTACTTAGATATGAAAATCACACAAGCAGTGGGTACTTGTCAGAATATATGGACAATTATGGAGGACCGCACACACAAAAATGTCCCCAGAAGTGGGGCATTTACTGAAATAAATGCCCCGTTGCGACAGCCAAAGCTTTAAACGAGCTTAAACATGTTTCAATCGTGTTTTAATAAACTTGTTTTAGTTAAACTGCCTGTTCACTACCGTGGGCGTCCCCCGGGGTTTTTCAACAAAACAGTCTAAAGCCGTGTTTTATAAAATACCTTGACGGAGGTTGTTTAACTTTTGGCGTTTAATTTAAACAGCATCCAAAATGGCCGCCGTTAAAAAAACTCGCGGCAGAGTTTGGGAGTAATCAGAGAGACCATGTTGTTACTTTATAAATGGGGAGAAGACGAAAATATACAAACAAAACTATTATCCTGTATCAAGAAATGGAAGCCTATATGGCAAGAATCATGCGCATTTCTACGGCAGAGGCGGGCTACGAGGACAGGGACGAAGACGACTGTAAAACAAGAATAACATACTTTGGTAAATCCGCTACTGAAAAGTTGAAAATTTCCACTTGATGGACATGTCAATTTAATTTACACCCAAAAAAAAAAACTAAAAAGTCGCAATAAGTTTTGATTTAGGCATTATTTGTAAATCGGTTCAGTTTACATGTTGGGGTTTTGTAAAATAAATTTACCGGAGGCAATTTACCGCTTTTGATAACACCGGCATGTCAATCTTCTATAAATTGTGTTTACCTTGTGCTGTTGTCAGACAGAAGCTTATTTGTGAGAGAACAAGTAAACACACAAGCCTGTAAATGTTTTTAAGCACTTTAAAAAAGTATCGTACTGTTTTTAAAAAAGCATGTAACTGCTCTACAAAACGGCTGGTTAAAATGTGGTATCATAAATTCAACACCGAATGCTATAGGGGGGGGGGAAGAGAAGAGGGAAATGAAATTCTGGAAATGTCATGTTTTAACGCCTGTAAAAACCATGGAAATGCAAAAAGGGGCCCTGTCTGAACTGTAAAACGCATGTAAATGAAAAAAATTGAGGCCTGTTTGGTACATTAAAACCCACGTAAATGAAAAAATGGGGCCTGTTTGTTACCTACTGTACTGAAAATCATGTTAAATGAAAAAGCGGGGGTCCTGAAAAAGAAACACGTCAAACCATGTAAATTAAGAAAAGGGGCCTGTATGAAACATGTACAAAACCATGTAAATAAACCTAAAGGGCCGCCTGTAAAAAAAGTCCTGTGAATGAAAAAACTAGGAGGCTACGGGTAGGGTGTTGGAAGTGGTGGCTGTAAGTAACATGTGAAAACTGATATAAATTAACATAGAGGGGGGCCTTGAAAAGGCTGTGAAAACAATTTAAAAATGAAATAATGGGGGTTTTGAAACACTCCAAAAACTATGTAGATGTTAAAAATGGGTTCTCTTAGAAAAGAAAGATCTAAATTTCACAGAGGGCCTGTTTAAAAAACCCCACAAAATCATATTATAGTAAAGTGCGGGGCTAAAAAAAAATCTAGCCAATACAAACAAATGTGTTAGGTCAGTGTTTCGCCATTAATGCTTACATTTGGCAGCAAGGGCGCACCATCTGAAGCGCGAGAAAATAATTTCCTTCCAGGCGATAAAGTGGTAGGGCTATAGCTCTACCAACCCCTTCCCCTGCCGCGGTCCCTGGCAGTAACGGCTTGCACCAACGTACAGCGGTTTCAAACGATGTAAATACCAAGTTATGGCAAATGGGACTAAATCACGGCACGAAATACAACCTAACCGGGAAAGAACTTTATCAAACGTATTATGAAGCGCTTAAGTTTAGTGTAAGCACCGCTATAAAGCTCCGTTACTGTGAAGCCCCCATTACCACTGTTTTCGTTGATGTGCGACTTTGGAAAACAAAAACATCCGCGGAAACGTTTAATTTTCAAAATTTGCGTCAGTCTTGCGTGTTATCGACAGATCGGATCGAAATCCACCAATCACGGCCACTAGTGTGACCTTCAGACCTTCTTTACGTCATGCTAGCGGGCTGTGATATGTGGATTTCGATCTGATCTGTCGATAACATGTGTGATTGACGGAAATTTTGGAAACGTTTCCGCGGGTGTTTTGCTTTCGAAAGTCGCGTATCATCAAAGGTGGTAAGGTGCCTTTTACGTTGAAGATGAGTCTTTAGATTTCTTTAAATGAAAGTCCAAGTGCGTGCAATAGTGTGCTTTAAATTGAAGTTCCGACAGACGGTATGCATAAAACTAAACTTCTGCATTGATGGACACTAAGCTGTCTTGTTCTTGTGAACTTTCCGCCCAACCCGAATGACAACAAAACTGGAATTATTACTGCACATGCAAGCGTGTCAAGCTCTCGTCTCCAGAAAAGCGAAAAATTAATACTCGGTCGTTCGTTTTGGCCATTTGTTGTTTATTTTTCACATAGAATGATAAAGGACAAACAGTAACTGGAGAAAGGAAAAACATCTTGAAGCATTTTTGTAAGAGTTAGAAGTTGGGCTGTTATAACACATACGAAGTACCATCATTATCGGGGAACGAAGTATCATCGATTTAGAGCGTTAAATGTTCCGAATTAAGAACATTCTACACGTA
>JAHPZR010035197.1:0-17500 GCA_019787425.1 Platygyra sinensis
GTTAATTTAACTTTATGGGTCGGTGATTATCGGCTTGGTACAATGTGTCGTGGGAGAAAAACAAAAGTTTTAGTTCAAACAATTAACGCAAGTAACGTAAATTATCAGTAACTGTCCTATCATTCTTGAAGTAATTTCAGTCTCTGAAAACATGCAGAGAATGTCTTACGTCCAAGTTTTAAACTGCCCCAGTTTTGAATGTTTTTATGAATGGTAATGTCGTACAAGCTTGTCTTAGATAGTAATTAACAAACTGCAAAATTCAGCTGACTCACCGCCGGCGGTTTTCTTTGCGGTATTTACGCACACATACTTATTATTGTCCTTGTCGCACACAGGCGTAGCCTCTGACAGGAATTCATAAATGATCTTGATTCTGACTGCAGCGCATGCCTTTGGCCTGAAACCAAAGTGGTCTTAAAAAGGGAAGCATAATGGTGAAGCAAGAAATACTGAGCAAGACGATAGTCTGAGACCTTAATCTTACTGCCAGGGGATATAAAATCCACTCCTGTGAGTTTGGCAAAACTTTCAGCTCTATAAACCTCGATTCGCCTATTTTTAATGTAATTAACTCCTTTGATTGGAGGTCCCTTCGGCAGTACTGTTTCTGTTTCTAATAAGAAATATTTAAAAACATTCAAGGTACTTTACTCGAGCAGTTGGACATGGCCACACGTAAAGCTTACTCGACAGTTTGGTTGACAGTTTGGTTTATGTTAAGTTCAAAATAGTCATATTATCTACATGTCACTCAACTGAGATTATTTTCTGAATAGATTCGAGAGAACTTAAGTCTGAGAAGTGGGCTGTCAGTAATTATAAACCGTGTTATTTTTAGGAAAACCGGCATGGCTGCAAGCACGCGAAAAGTTAAAAGTTTCGTTAATTTAAAAAAAGTCAATATTTGCTTCAACCACAGGAAAACGATTTTTCTTTTACAACATTTTGTATCAGTAAAAGGATATTTGCGAAATCTTAATGCTACCAAAAGAAGGTTTTCTCCCACGTTACACCCAATACAAAAACACCGCCGTCTATAATACCATGCATGATTGACATCATGTAAATACTTCCCATAAACGTGACTGAAAGTAAGTTTTCACGTGTGCCTTCATCTTTATGTAGTTCACGCTAGCTTTGCAAAAACGTTGTCAGCTATCAATATCACATCATGAAACAAACGATAATGCTTTGTCATAATTGTATCCCGCCACAATGAACAATATATTTTTTTCGCGATATCTTAATTTCTACCTCTATTTTTTTCGATAGAGTAAATTTTCATAAACTGTAATAAGTGCAATCCGAATTTCTGTGCCATTCTGTGTAAAATGTCTCGTTTTATGGTATGACTGTCTGAATGTTTGACTGGAGTAAGAATCCGCTTTGACCACAAACATCAACAAAATAGGCTGAATCACAACTTGCGGTTACCAGAAAATAAGTGCGTTTTGTTTCTTTAACCAGTCCTTGGATACTGTGCACGTCGTTTTATTGAAAAAAAAAAAAAAGGATTCGATTTGGTTGCAATCTTTTCGAGTGTTTCTACTGCGCCGGGAAAATCGAAAAAGGCAGTTTTATTTCTACGGTTTGGCCCACCGTCCTCGATTATCCTTAACTAAAAATAAGCCTTTCGCTATAAGATGGAGTAAAAACTCCTGCAAAGCTGGACTTGTTTCCATTTGTTATCAATTGTCATCTTTTAGAAACTTTCTGAGTGATTGAAATGTGACTGCCAGAAGAAGAACCTGTCTAAAACAACTTAAAGAAATTCAATTTTAAGTGAATACATTCGTGTGATATGATTGAAATGCAAGACTGACTCGAGTCTGCCAGGGACCTGTCCTAACAGGAGATTGATCAGGAACAAAAGAAAAATCAAGACTGATGAAACGAAATGGCCCACAAACCAGTTACAAGCCATGCTTTAAGTGGTTAATTGTACAGGCAGACTTTAATTGTTAATTTAATGACTGGATGATGTCATACATCATTTCGACAGATCACATGCTCAGTTATTACTAATGATTATGATAATCAAAAGTTTCATAAAAGTCCTAGCTTTAACAATAATTTTGATCACCAAACAAAGAAAAAGGAAACAAGAAAAGAAAACAAGACGTACACTAAATCCACACAGATTAATTTGAAGGGATCGTGCGAGATTATTCACGGTTAATTGTAAGGAATCGGTGATTATCGCAAAAGTGCGCAAACGGATACGGATATTGCCAGCTACCGGCTTAGTACAATGTGTCGTGGGAGGAAGACAAAGGCTTTGGTTCCAACAATTATAAAGTTACATTATTTATCACTGTAAATGTCCTACCATTCTTGGAGTAATTTCAGTGTCTAAAAGCAGAGAATGTCTTACGTCCAAGGTTTAAACTGCCTCAATTATGAAAATTTTAATGAATGGTAATGCCGTATAAGCTTGTCTTAGACGATAATGAGCAAACTGCAAAAAATCAGCTGACTCACCGCCGGCGGTTTTCTTTTTGTATTAACGCACGCATACTTATTGCTGTCCCAATCGCCCACAGACATAGCCTCTGACAGGAATTGATACATGATCTTGATTTTGACTGCAGCGCATGCTTTTGGCCTAAACCAAAATGCTCTTAAAAGGAAGCACAATAATAAAGTAAGGAATACCAAGACATAACACTAATAGACCTTCATCTTATTGTCAGGCGATAAAAATCAAAACATCATAGCTTTAACATATAGTTCGTCGCCACTCTTGCAAAATGTTTCCAGTTTACTGATCATATTATGTTTTCATGGCGGCGTGTCACATCAATTCTATCGCAGGTTTCTTAAAAGTTCTTTTTCCCACAGGATAACAAAGAGGGAAATGATCGTCAATAAAACTGAAAAACGGCGTCGAAGAGGCCTATACCAAATAGTCAACACGGGGAAGTTGACACGTTAAAATACACTTCTCCGAATTATAAATGCCAAATACATTATTACAAAGGCTAGTACGTTCGAAAATTGGGATTTGAGATAGTTTTTTACAAACGAATGAGGGACCAATTCCAATCTACACCAAATCGAGTGCAAGATTCATCATCTTTTTTAGGCCCAACGTGAGTGAAGATTTCCCCACAACCGAAGTGTATCTGAAGGGAGGCCTTTCAGTGAATTGGGTTCGCTGTAAAACGCAATGAATGTAGATATGTTATCAGTAGCTAGACAGGCCAACAATTGTTGTAAAAATTCGGCAACAAGCATGCACTTTCGAGAGTCGTGTCGCTTAGCAGTTTTCATCCTAGGAAATAATGGACGCCATAAATATTTTTTCAGTTTATTGTCTACTCGTTTCTACTTGTCCATGATGAATTTAATCCTTTCACTCACTCCTTATAGGTTTCTTAGGCTTTAGGAAGGAAGCAGTTGTCCTTGTAGCAAAGAGGAAAACTTCTAAATATCTAAAGTATCTCTTGCACTTTGCACTTAGGTAATTAGAACGGCATAAATAAGAATATGAAGGTCCATAATAACTGCTTCTCCTATTTCTGATTGGAAGCGAAGAAGAAATAGTTTGGTGGAGGACAGTATCACGCTACCTAGCATGTGACCACTATAGCCAATAGTGGCTGTAACTGTTTCTAGAGAAATCACTTTGTTTTTTAGTTTTCATTCCGAGATTCGTTTTTATTAAGTTGGTCGTGAGATGCGCATCAATCCTGATTAATTTACTAACTTCAATTTTTTGTTATGATATCAATACATATAACCCGGCAATGTTGAATGTTAATCCAATGTTGATATCTCTGCGCGAACTTCACGTAGACTGAAACTTCATTTATTGACCGTAAGTCTGCTACAATCGTAACGAGACATGCCTTCATACACGTCGAAACTGGTTATATTGCACAAGGAAAAACACTTCAATCTAACAACGCCTTGGTTCCATGTTATATAGGCCTTCTTTAAATGAATACTTCTAATTTTAAGGCCCTTGTCAAGATTTGCAGTAAGTAACCCGGATTTAGAAGTCTCAAATGTTCGCGCTATCTACATATATGCCATCTTTAGGAAAAGTAATCAAGTAGATTGTTCAGAATTGCCTATCATTGAGCACATCGAACAGACAAGCCAAATAACCTCAAAAGCTTATGAATGGATCGAGACGTTTTGAGTTTCTTTTCTTTCCAACTTTTAATTTACATTTTATGCTGTTTTTGCCACATAATTATTAACCTGTTTTTGAAGAATGTTTTTAAGCACGTTTTCAGTCGGTGTTGCATGATCTATGACGTCATACTATCGTAAAACTTGACACTTTCAATAGAAGGGTGCCCAACAATTGCGTAAGATACTCAGTAATAAAACACAATATAACTATCGTAAGTAAATAATGTGTCGAGAAACTGGGCGGAAGTCATCTTAAGAGTCAAGTGCAAGTATGGTGTCTGACAATCGATAAGGATATAAATCCGGTTCTTTGAATTGATTGGTCAGTCGAGCCGTGATGGCATAATCTGTAAGACTCGT
Organism: Platygyra sinensis; assembly: GCA_019787425.1. NCBI lineage: Eukaryota > Metazoa > Cnidaria > Anthozoa > Scleractinia > Merulinidae > Platygyra > Platygyra sinensis. The sequence goes on from JAHPZR010035197.1 coordinate 4,507, forward strand.
GCTAAGTTTGTCAAAACTGATGAGTAAGCTCTTTAAGTTTCGATTCATTTATTTTTAGTGATATTAAGTCGTTTTGTTGGTCTGCTTTTTTCTCTCGTTCAAGATTAAAAGCATTCAAAGTATTTCACTTGAGCGGTTGGACATTATTTATTTTATTTGCACAAGATCATCATTATAACAACACTACATACTACAGCACAATTAATATAATCCTGCACAAGGAAAAACAGATAAGTAGAGATTCCAGGCTTGGTGTCTGGAGTAACCTCCGTGCCCACTGCTATAAGATTGGGGTTTAAACGTAATGTTTTGAACGCAATGTTTTTAAGTTTTTAACATAGTTATTTACGTTAATTTTTACTTATTTCTAAATTTTCGGGCTTTTTTTGTATTTTTTTTTAAAAATCGCTTCGCAATTTTATAGTTTTATCGTTTTTACTATATATATCTAGTTATGAGGTCCTTTTTGAAAACCATATTTTTTTATGAAAAAGTTTCCTCAATAAAGATGACTATTGAAGTCTCAGAAGCCTTTTTAGGTTTATCTAGGAGACCCCTTTAATACCTGAAAAGACTAGTCTGGCGGACAATGATCACAGATCTTATACATTGATTTACAGATTCGTGAGTAAGTTACATTGGTATTGAATATATTTCTATAAACTACTCGTAAGAATATAATTTTTTAATTTTCCCTTAAAAGTTGACTTACACTGGATATTTTTTAGGTCACTTGGTAAGCTGTTGTATATATCAACTCCTTTAAAACTAAAGCTTAATTTCCTGAGGTTAGTTTTGACACAAGGCTTGTGTAATTTTTTGTTTGATCCAGTGTTGTGGTTGTGAACTTCTTCATTAGTCCTAAAAATATTTTTCAATGAGATAGGTAACTGATTATTTGAAATTTTTTTCATTGAGATAGCAATAGTGTAATAATTAACTTGATAAACATTCAGTATCTTCAGATTATCAAATAATGGTTTTGAGCTGTGACTATATTCTTTGAAAGTTATTATTCGTACAAGTATCTTTTGCAGTTTGTATAACTTCTCGAGATGAGACTGATATGCATTAGCCCATACTACATTGGAATAAAAAATATAGGGGTAGATCAGGGCATAGTTAATTGACTTCAATAATATAACGATCTAGTTACAAAATGCCGCGCTTTACATAATATACCTGTAAACCTTGATATTTTCTTTGCAATGAAATTAATGTGTTCTTTCCACTTCAGTTGGTCGTCAACTATTGCTTCAAGAAATTTTGTGCTTTTTACTTGAGTAATATAATGATCTTTGATTTTAACATTAGTTTTTTAGTTATTTTTTTGCATTGATTTTAACTAGTTCTTCATTCCTTTTATCTAACAGCGTGTCTAGATTTTTATGAGACATCTGACATCAACAAATTTGTATCATCTGCAAAGAGAATGCAGGATAATATTTTTAACTATTGCAAATATCATTGATGTAAATTAAAAACAGTAGAGGACCTAGAACTGATTCTTGGGGAACTCCACACGTTATTTCTTTTTTCTCTGATATTTCATTGTTGTATCTGACGTACTGATATCTTTTTGATATATAATTCTTAAACCATTCCAATGCAATTCCTCTAATGCCATAGAATTCTAGCTTTTGAAGTAGCAAGCTATGATCAACTGTATCAAAGGCCTTAGACAAATCCAGAAATACCCCGATGGTGAAATTCTTTGTTACCTATAGCAGTCGTTATTTTATTTATCAGGTCAATAAGTGCAATATTTGTTGAGTGATTTCTCCTGAATCTAAACTGGTGTTCACTAAGAAGGCATATTTTGTTTAAGTAATTCAATAATCTTTTGTACATCATTTTTTCTAATATTTTAGAAAAACAAGGTAACAAAGAAATAGGTCTGGCCATTTTAAAGAGAATAAAAAAGCATTATTTAAGCTACCGCTTGGAACATTTGTCGTCAAATAAACGTGGGATGAGATGCTTTAACTCGTTATTTTCACAGGATACGTTTGTAAACAGTGTACAACGGATTTTCAGATTTCACATTTTTTATTGCACTATTTTCTATATTGTGAACAGATGACACCGTTCAGCTGTTTAGCCAGAGCGGAAACTTGCTGAAAAGAATGATTCGTTCGCTTAATAGCTTTGAACCAGAATGCAACCTTGATCGGACAAAGAGGCTTTGCTTATCACAACCGGTAAAGTAACTGAAACCGGGAACAATAAGTCCACAAAGGTTATGTTGATTCAATGAACACTGAGTCAGGATCAAAAACAGTCCAATTTCGACGATGACTGTGGACAAATCCAAGTTCAAAATAGGAAATCAACCAGTGAGTCAGGAGTTCTGATGGCAAAACTTTGGTCAAGATCTGTAGCTACGAAATAAATCAGTGAACGGCAGTCCTCGATCTCTTGGCCCTGATTAGTTTACTCTGACGACACTGTTTTCGTTACACTTAAGAAAGCTCCATGCAGATAGCATGATTCAAAGCGTAAGTGCAACAGAGTTTCGATCCCCCACTGATAGCGATACAAAGCGTTGAATAAAATAATAATAAACAAAAACTAGGAAACAAACAAATTAAAATCTAGTAATAATGAGATTCAGGTCTCTTTACACTTCCTATGACAACTTCGAGTTAACAACTTTCATTAATAATTAATGCTGGTTACAGAGTTGTCCAACTCTAGTCACCTAACGCGGCATAGATGATTCTCTACAAAAGGTACTCCATTTAAAAAGAGTTCGTTCATAAGGTTTTCCGCATTTTTATCGCTGCTAGTTAATAGGCTGGTATTTATTCAAGCAAAGCTAAAGATTATTATGAGATTTAGCATGTTCGCTTGCTGTAATATTAATAGACTGGATAAAAAAGATTTTCAGTAAGACAAAAATACGTCACTGTTTTCAGGTCTTGTCAAATTTTGACGTCATCTGTATTCTATTACTGAACAGGCAACAAAAACTTGTTTATTTGAACAGATGCACAGCAACATGAAATCTTTGGGCGACTATAGTTGTGTTTTATGCTTGGTCAATGATATATGTTATACTTGATATTCGGGGCAATGTGCTCAGCTAAACTTTGCAAATTTTCAACCTTAGAAATACACTTTGCTCTCATTATCCACTAAGTTTTCTATCGTGCGCGAGAATAACGTTCTTACTGAAAACTTTATTTAGGCCCCTATGTAATTTTAATAGCTTTTTGAGTGTTTAATAAATGGCTTGTCAGGCGTGTATTTGTTCACTACAAGCAAACCTGTGTTGTGATAAATGTTCAACGGAAAAAAGATAAAAATGTCCATAGGACTACAATAGGCACGAAGACTAACACTTTTATCAGCAATCAAACTGACGATACTTCAGGCTTTTGCAGTTTTGATGACACCAAATTAAAACTCTGTTATGTATCTTTTAGTGACAAAGTAGAAAGTCAGCAAAATTCGAGTTTTGAAAGTGTAAAAATATTTTAACATTTAAACATACACATAAGCAAAAGTCTCTCGTCGAAGAACGGCTTTGCATAAAACACATACATTTTGCAATAAAAAATTGTGATACTATTTTTATGCCATCGAAGGAAATTACCTTTATTCCTCGGTAGAGAAATTCGTGGTCTTCGGTGAAATTCATTAAGCCAAAAAATCGATCAGAGTTGCTCAGTTGACACTTGAATTTTTTCTTATTCTCATTGGGTCCAAAGTTATACGACAGACAACCATTCTCCTCCACACATTGCAGTCGACAAGAACCCTCGGAATCTACTTCTATTTCTCTAATAACACTCCCATTGAGTCTTCTTCCTCTTATTTCTTTACCAAAGTTAACAGCTTTTAAGTTTGGCGTTATCATTTTTGTTATTCCATTTGTAGAAGTAATCATTACAATGGCTAAAAGGTATTGTAGATTCATCTTTTGGTGTTAGATTTTCTTTTGGTAGAGAATCATCTATGCCGCGTTAGGTGACTAGAGTTGGACAACTCTGTAACCAGCATTAATTATTAATGAAAGTTGTTAACTCGAAGTTGTCATAGGAAGTGTAAAGAGACCTGAATCTCATTATTACTAGATTTTAATTTGTTTGTTTCCTAGTTTTTGTTTATTATTATTTTATTCAACGCTTTGTATCGCTATCAGTGGGGGATCGAAACTCTGTTGCACTTACGCTTTGAATCATGCTATCTGCATGGAGCTTTCTTAAGTGTAACGAAAACAGTGTCGTCAGAGTAAACTAATCAGGGCCAAGAGATCGAGGACTGCCGTTCACTGATTTATTTCGTAGCTACAGATCTTGACCAAAGTTTTGCCATCAGAACTCCTGACTCACTGGTTGATTTCCTATTTTGAACTTGGATTTGTCCACAGTCATCGTCGAAATTGGACTGTTTTTGATCCTGACTCAGTGTTCATTGAATCAACATAACCTTTGTGGACTTATTGTTCCCGGTTTCAGTTACTTTACCGGTTGTGATAAGCAAAGCCTCTTTGTCCGATCAAGGTTGCATTCTGGTTCAAAGCTATTAAGCGAACGAATCATTCTTTTCAGCAAGTTTCCGCTCTGGCTAAACAGCTGAACGGTGTCATCTGTTCACAATATAGAAAATAGTGCAATAAAAAATGTGAAATCTGAAAATCCGTTGTACACTGTTTACAAACGTATCCTGTGAAAATAACGAGTTAAAGCATCTCATCCCACGTTTATTTGACGACAAATGTTCCAAGCGGTAGCTTAAATAATGCTTTTTTATTCTCTTTAAAATGGCCAGACCTATTTCTTTGTTACCTTGTTTTTCTAAAATATTAGAAAAAATGATGTACAAAAGATTATTGAATTACTTAAACAAAATATGCCTTCTTAGTGAACACCAGTTTAGATTCAGGAGAAATCACTCAACAAATATTGCACTTATTGACCTGATAAATAAAATAACGACTGCTATAGGTAACAAAGAATTTCACCATCGGGGTATTTCTGGATTTGTCTAAGGCCTTTGATACAGTTGATCATAGCTTGCTACTTCAAAAGCTAGAATTCTATGGCATTAGAGGAATTGCATTGGAATGGTTTAAGAATTATATATCAAAAAGATATCAGTACGTCAGATACAACAATGAAATATCAGAGAAAAAAGAAATAACGTGTGGAGTTCCCCAAGAATCAGTTCTAGGTCCTCTACTGTTTTTAATTTACATCAATGATATTTGCAATAGTTAAAAATATTATCCTGCATTCTCTTTGCAGATGATACAAATTTGTTGATGTCAGATGTCTCATAAAAATCTAGACACGCTGTTAGATAAAAGGAATGAAGAACTAGTTAAAATCAATGCAAAAAAATAACTAAAAAACTAATGTTAAAATCAAAGATCATTATATTACTCAAGTAAAAAGCACAAAATTTCTTGAAGCAATAGTTGACGACCAACTGAAGTGGAAAGAACACATTAATTTCATTGCAAAGAAAATATCAAGGTTTACAGGTATATTATGTAAAGCGCGGCATTTTGTAACTAGATCGTTATATTATTGAAGTCAATTAACTATGCCCTGATCTACCCCTATATTTTTTATTCCAATGTAGTATGGGCTAATGCATATCAGTCTCATCTCGAGAAGTTATACAAACTGCAAAAGATACTTGTACGAATAATAACTTTCAAAGAATATAGTCACAGCTCAAAACCATTATTTGATAATCTGAAGATACTGAATGTTTATCAAGTTAATTATTACACTATTGCTATCTCAATGAAAAAAATTTCAAATAATCAGTTACCTATCTCATTGAAAAATATTTTTAGGACTAATGAAGAAGTTCACAACCACAACACTGGATCAAACAAAAAATTACACAAGCCTTGTGTCAAAACTAACCTCAGGAAATTAAGCTTTAGTTTTAAAGGAGTTGATATATACAACAGCTTACCAAGTGACCTAAAAAATATCCAGTGTAAGTCAACTTTTAAGGGAAAATTAAAAAATTATATTCTTACGAGTAGTTTATAGAAATATATTCAATACCAATGTAACTTACTCACGAATCTGTAAATCAATGTATAAGATCTGTGATCATTGTCCGCCAGACTAGTCTTTTCAGGTATTAAAGGGGTCTCCTAGATAAACCTAAAAAGGCTTCTGAGACTTCAATAGTCATCTTTATTGAGGAAACTTTTTCATAAAAAAATATGGTTTTCAAAAAGGACCTCATAACTAGATATATATAGTAAAAACGATAAAACTATAAAATTGCGAAGCGATTTTTAAAAAAAAATACAAAAAAAGCCCGAAAATTTAGAAATAAGTAAAAATTAACGTAAATAACTATGTTAAAAACTTAAAAACATTGCGTTCAAAACATTACGTTTAAACCCCAATCTTATAGCAGTGGGCACGGAGGTTACTCCAGACACCAAGCCTGGAATCTCTACTTATCTGTTTTTCCTTGTGCAGGATTATATTAATTGTGCTGTAGTATGTAGTGTTGTTATAATGATGATCTTGTGCAAATAAAATAAATAATGTCCAACCGCTCAAGTGAAATACTTTGAATGCTTTTAATCTTGAACGAGAGAAAAAAGCAGACCAACAAAACGACTTAATATCACTAAAAATAAATGAATCGAAACTTAAAGAGCTTACTCATCAGTTTTGACAAACTTAGCACGAGTCTTACAGATTATGCCATCACGGCTCGACTGACCAATCAATTCAAAGAACCGGATTTATATCCTTATCGATTGTCAGACACCATACTTGCACTTGACTCTTAAGATGACTTCCGCCCAGTTTCTCGACACATTATTTACTTACGATAGTTATATTGTGTTTTATTACTGAGTATCTTACGCAATTGTTGGGCACCCTTCTATTGAAAGTGTCAAGTTTTACGATAGTATGACGTCATAGATCATGCAACACCGACTGAAAACGTGCTTAAAAACATTCTTCAAAAACAGGTTAATAATTATGTGGCAAAAACAGCATAAAATGTAAATTAAAAGTTGGAAAGAAAAGAAACTCAAAACGTCTCGATCCATTCATAAGCTTTTGAGGTTATTTGGCTTGTCTGTTCGATGTGCTCAATGATAGGCAATTCTGAACAATCTACTTGATTACTTTTCCTAAAGATGGCATATATGTAGATAGCGCGAACATTTGAGACTTCTAAATCCGGGTTACTTACTGCAAATCTTGACAAGGGCCTTAAAATTAGAAGTATTCATTTAAAGAAGGCCTATATAACATGGAACCAAGGCGTTGTTAGATTGAAGTGTTTTTCCTTGTGCAATATAACCAGTTTCGACGTGTATGAAGGCATGTCTCGTTACGATTGTAGCAGACTTACGGTCAATAAATGAAGTTTCAGTCTACGTGAAGTTCGCGCAGAGATATCAACATTGGATTAACATTCAACATTGCCGGGTTATATGTATTGATATCATAACAAAAAATTGAAGTTAGTAAATTAATCAGGATTGATGCGCATCTCACGACCAACTTAATAAAAACGAATCTCGGAATGAAAACTAAAAAACAAAGTGATTTCTCTAGAAACAGTTACAGCCACTATTGGCTATAGTGGTCACATGCTAGGTAGCGTGATACTGTCCTCCACCAAACTATTTCTTCTTCGCTTCCAATCAGAAATAGGAGAAGCAGTTATTATGGACCTTCATATTCTTATTTATGCCGTTCTAATTACCTAAGTGCAAAGTGCAAAGTAGAGATACTTTAGAAGTTTTCCTCTTTGCTACAAGGACAACTGCTTCCTTCCTAAAGCCTAAGAAACCTATAAGGAGTGAGTGAAAGGATTAAATTCATCATGGACAAGTAGAAACGAGTAGACAATAAACTGAAAAAATATTTATGGCGTCCATTATTTCCTAGGATGAAAACTGCTAAGCGACACGACTCTCGAAAGTGCATGCTTGTTGCCGAATTTTTACAACAATTGTTGGCCTGTCTAGCTCCTGATAACATATCTACATTCATTGCGTTTTACAGCGAGCCCAATTCACTGAAAGGCCTCCCTTCAGATACACTTCGGTTGTGGGGAAATCTTCACTCACGTTGGGCCTAAAAAAGATGATGAATCTTGCACTCGATTTGGTGTAGATTGGAATTGGTCCCTCATTCGTTTGTAAAAAACTATCTCAAATCCCAATTTTCGAACGTACTAGCCTTTGTAATAATGTATTTGGCATTTATAATTCGGAGAAGTGTATTTTAACGTGTCAACTTCCCCGTGTTGACTATTTGGTATAGGCCTCTTCGACGCCGTTTTTCAGTTTTATTGACGATCATTTCCCTCTTTGTTATCCTGTGGGAAAAAGAACTTTTAAGAAACCTGCGATAGAATTGATGTGACACGCCGCCATGAAAACATAATATGATCAGTAAACTGGAAACATTTTGCAAGAGTGGCGACGAACTATATGTTAAAGCTATGATGTTTTGATTTTTATCGCCTGACAATAAGATGAAGGTCTATTAGTGTTATGTCTTGGTATTCCTTACTTTATTATTGTGCTTCCTTTTAAGAGCATTTTGGTTTAGGCCAAAAGCATGCGCTGCAGTCAAAATCAAGATCATGTATCAATTCCTGTCAGAGGCTATGTCTGTGGGCGATTGGGACACCAATAAGTATGCGTGCGTTAATACAAAAAGAAAACCGCCGGCGGTGAGTCAGCTGATTTTTGCAGTTTGCTCATTATCGTCTAAGACAAGCTTATACGGCATTACCATTCATTAAAATTTTCATAATTGAGGCAGTTTAAACCTTGGACGTAAGACATTCTCTGCTTTTAGACACTGAAATTACTCCAAGAATGGTAGGACATTTACAGTGATAAATAATGTAACTTTATAATTGTTGGAACCAAAGCCTTTGTCTTCCTCCCACGACACATTGTACTAAGCCGGTAGCTGGCAATATCCGTATCCGTTTGCGCACTTTTGCGATAATCACCGATTCCTTACAATTAACCGTGAATAATCTCGCACGATCCCTTCAAATTAATCTGTGTGGATTTAGTGTACGTCTTGTTTTCTTTTCTTGTTTCCTTTTTCTTTGTTTGGTGATCAAAATTATTGTTAAAGCTAGGACTTTTATGAAACTTTTGATTATCATAATCATTAGTAATAACTGAGCATGTGATCTGTCGAAATGATGTATGACATCATCCAGTCATTAAATTAACAATTAAAGTCTGCCTGTACAATTAACCACTTAAAGCATGGCTTGTAACTGGTTTGTGGGCCATTTCGTTTCATCAGTCTTGATTTTTCTTTTGTTCCTGATCAATCTCCTGTTAGGACAGGTCCCTGGCAGACTCGAGTCAGTCTTGCATTTCAATCATATCACACGAATGTATTCACTTAAAATTGAATTTCTTTAAGTTGTTTTAGACAGGTTCTTCTTCTGGCAGTCACATTTCAATCACTCAGAAAGTTTCTAAAAGATGACAATTGATAACAAATGGAAACAAGTCCAGCTTTGCAGGAGTTTTTACTCCATCTTATAGCGAAAGGCTTATTTTTAGTTAAGGATAATCGAGGACGGTGGGCCAAACCGTAGAAATAAAACTGCCTTTTTCGATTTTCCCGGCGCAGTAGAAACACTCGAAAAGATTGCAACCAAATCGAATCCTTTTTTTTTTTTTTCAATAAAACGACGTGCACAGTATCCAAGGACTGGTTAAAGAAACAAAACGCACTTATTTTCTGGTAACCGCAAGTTGTGATTCAGCCTATTTTGTTGATGTTTGTGGTCAAAGCGGATTCTTACTCCAGTCAAACATTCAGACAGTCATACCATAAAACGAGACATTTTACACAGAATGGCACAGAAATTCGGATTGCACTTATTACAGTTTATGAAAATTTACTCTATCGAAAAAAATAGAGGTAGAAATTAAGATATCGCGAAAAAAATATATTGTTCATTGTGGCGGGATACAATTATGACAAAGCATTATCGTTTGTTTCATGATGTGATATTGATAGCTGACAACGTTTTTGCAAAGCTAGCGTGAACTACATAAAGATGAAGGCACACGTGAAAACTTACTTTCAGTCACGTTTATGGGAAGTATTTACATGATGTCAATCATGCATGGTATTATAGACGGCGGTGTTTTTGTATTGGGTGTAACGTGGGAGAAAACCTTCTTTTGGTAGCATTAAGATTTCGCAAATATCCTTTTACTGATACAAAATGTTGTAAAAGAAAAATCGTTTTCCTGTGGTTGAAGCAAATATTGACTTTTTTTAAATTAACGAAACTTTTAACTTTTCGCGTGCTTGCAGCCATGCCGGTTTTCCTAAAAATAACACGGTTTATAATTACTGACAGCCCACTTCTCAGACTTAAGTTCTCTCGAATCTATTCAGAAAATAATCTCAGTTGAGTGACATGTAGATAATATGACTATTTTGAACTTAACATAAACCAAACTGTCAACCAAACTGTCGAGTAAGCTTTACGTGTGGCCATGTCCAACTGCTCGAGTAAAGTACCTTGAATGTTTTTAAATATTTCTTATTAGAAACAGAAACAGTACTGCCGAAGGGACCTCCAATCAAAGGAGTTAATTACATTAAAAATAGGCGAATCGAGGTTTATAGAGCTGAAAGTTTTGCCAAACTCACAGGAGTGGATTTTATATCCCCTGGCAGTAAGATTAAGGTCTCAGACTATCGTCTTGCTCAGTATTTCTTGCTTCACCATTATGCTTCCCTTTTTAAGACCACTTTGGTTTCAGGCCAAAGGCATGCGCTGCAGTCAGAATCAAGATCATTTATGAATTCCTGTCAGAGGCTACGCCTGTGTGCGACAAGGACAATAATAAGTATGTGTGCGTAAATACCGCAAAGAAAACCGCCGGCGGTGAGTCAGCTGAATTTTGCAGTTTGTTAATTACTATCTAAGACAAGCTTGTACGACATTACCATTCATAAAAACATTCAAAACTGGGGCAGTTTAAAACTTGGACGTAAGACATTCTCTGCATGTTTTCAGAGACTGAAATTACTTCAAGAATGATAGGACAGTTACTGATAATTTACGTTACTTGCGTTAATTGTTTGAACTAAAACTTTTGTTTTTCTCCCACGACACATTGTACCAAGCCGATAATCACCGACCCATAAAGTTAAATTAACCATAAACTCGCTCGATCCCTTCAAGTTAATCCTTGTGGGTTTAGTGCACGTCTTATCTTGTTTCCTTTTTTTTATTATTTGGTGAGCTAGGTTATTGTTAAAGCTAGGGCTTACATGAACCTTTTCATCACCATAATCTTTAGTAATTACTCAGCATGTGGTCTGTCGAAATGATCTACGACAGCATTCCGCCATTAAATTGTCAATTAAACTGTGCTGTACAATAAGCCTCATCACGGTTTTCGGCGCCATCTTAACGGGCAGCAAAGCAGTCAGAAATTGCAGTGTCTGTATAGGAATCCGATGGCAATAACTTTTTCCAAAATTGAATTTTAGGCAATTTATGAATCGCAACGTTAAAAAACTGAGCAGAAGATTGTATTTATCAAGTTTAAAAGATGTAGCTTGGCTAAAACGCGCTCAATTAATTTTTCTAATTTTCCATACATTTGTCTGTAAATTTGACAGGGTAGAAGGGGCGGCGCGGGAAAAAAATTACAGGCAAATGTATGAAAAATTAGAAAAATCACCTGAGCGTCTTCTATCCAACCTAGTTCTTCAAACTTGGTGAATACAATCTTAAGCTGCGTTGTTTCAAACAGGTTCTACTTCTGGCAGTCACAGTTCAATCACTCAGAAAGTTTCTTAAAGGTAACAACTGACAACAAATTGAATCAAGTCAACCTTTGCACGAACGTCAGACTCTCTAACGGTGCCACGTTTCAGCTCTATCTATGGCAAAAACTCTATTGCTCATAGAAGCCCTGTACTATGGAATATTTTACAGCGGTTATCAGTCACACGCGCCCTTCAACGATTTTTTTGCCATTTCAAAAACTAAGTTTTGGTGGACGTCAATCAAATGTATCCAGTTTCTGTTTTTCGACGAGTCAAGTAAAGATGAAAGATCAACTCAGATGCTCCGAGAATTGACACTGAAATAATGGTTCTGGGAACTCCGCTCGCCGTTATTGTCATTGATACATTTGATTGACGTCCTCAAAAAGTAGTTTTCGAAATGGGAAAAAATCGTTGGAGGGCGCATGTGACTGATAACCGCTGTAATTTCTAACGATATTTAAGATTTTTTTAACACAAGTTATAAAAACCTGAAAAGCAAAATCCGTTTAATAGACATTTTTAAAGAGTTAACTTTCAAAGAGACCTCTACAACTACTACAAATTTTAGACGTGAAGATTTCAATTATATATAGGTAATTTAAGGCCTTTTTAACGTTGTACATAGTAAAGTCACAGTTTTTTTAATAATTTAACTTCAAACATATACGCATATATTTTGTTCTTAGGTTTAATATTTATGCACGACCCCATCAGCTACATAGCTTCTATTACCATCGTGCTTAAATAAAGGTTGTCTGTCTGTCTGTATGTCTGTATGTCTGTCTGTCTGTCTGTCTATCTGTCTGTCTTAAAGCGAAAAGCTTAGAAGCTTATTTTTAGTGAAGGATAAGTGAGGACGGCAGGCCAAACCGTAGAAATAAAACTGCGGTCTTTTTCGATTTTCCCAGCGCAGTATGGTCACTGGCTAAGAGCTTAAATTCAGGTTTGACGAAAACATTCGATAAGATTACATCTAAATCGAATCTTTTTTTTTTTTTCAATAAAACCACGTGCAGAGTATTTAAGGACTTGTTAAAGAAACAAATCGCACTAATTTTCAGATAAGCAGTGAGTCAGCTCATTTTGTTGTTATTTCTGTTCAAAGCGGATTCTTAGTCCAGTCAAACATTCTAATGTACCATAAAACGTCAGATTTTGCACAAAATGGGACACATATTCAAATTTTCCTTATTACAGTT